>PNEQ01090637.1:0-14587 GCA_003012365.1 Medauroidea extradentata
CAGGAGTAATTGTGTGCATAACTAATTGTGTTGTGAGAGTTCTAGTTGATTACTGTTTTGTGTATTTCATAGCTTTGTGAGCTATTAAATCCAGTACTTAATTTAACTCTTTTATTTGTAATTATAGACCTCTATCCCAAAGAACTCATGGGAATTGCCCACATATAAAGTTTGTGCTCTTCAAACTTGTAACAATATGATCACTGTATCGTCGGGAATCTGGCACACTAGTTCAGCGCTTGACTCGTTGTGGAGATCTATTTGATTTGATGGGCGATTCAAGGTAGCTGCTTCTGAGCCTCTTAACTCGAAGACAGGCGGCGCCCTTAAGAGGGCGTGGTACATAATTCAACGCTAAAAGCCTTAATCTATAACTGTAGGTTTCTATAAGCCAATTTGCGGAAAATAAACAATAGCCATCGTAGACAGTAGTTTTATCCAACGTTTTAAACAAAATTGTTTCCAATGTTACGAACTTCTGAGGCACAATCTGACGCCGGAACCTCGTGCATTTAACTGCGACGCAAGAGATAATGCGTAACGAATGAGTAATTTTGGATAAATATTTACTCGTAAAGTTGGCAAATACCATTGTCTAGGACTGTCATTGAGTATTTTATCCATATTGGCTTCGAAGGAAGCATAGAAATCAATTTATGTTTTCAGCGCCTATTTATCAACCACACACACTTAAGACCATGATGCATCATTTCTACTGCTTATACCATAATTATTATTTTTTATTGATAAACTAAATCGGATACCGGAAAACTGTTGCACAGTTTTATCAAATTTTTTTTTCTGTGTAGTATAATTTTTTCTATGAAAAAATAAGAATTTCCTTAATTGCGTAATTAGCTGAAACTATTGTGTATTATATTTTTAAAAAAATTGCTCAACATGGTATACGCTGTTTTTTACAATACTGTGAAACAATTTTTTGATGTGTTATCTCGTTTAGAAATAAATAATAATAACTATCGTAAAACCAGTATAAATGATGGATCATGGTCTTGAGGGTGAGGCCTACATCGGAACCATGGCAAGAACAAATACAGGGGTTTACGTGGTTCAATTAAACACTGTGCAGCTGTCATCTTTTATGAAATTAATTTAGAAAAAAAAAACTGCTTTGATATATGTGTGGAAAACATTGGTGCAGGAATTAAAGTGTTGTTTGGATTGGGAGGGGTGTGTGTGTTATTGTAGTTTATTATGAACATGAAAATACTTACTTGTTAAGTTTTCTGTCTTAAAGATCCTACCGAAACATGGGTCGCAACTAATTGCTTGAAAGTCAGTAGTGAGACACTGTGCTTGTGTGTTTCAGACATACTGATCAACATATAGTTAAATGGACACCCCACGCTCGCTCGCCGTGTCTCGGGGTAGATGTAACAGCAGGAAGCGTATCTAGTTGTGAATAGCTAGTGAGTTGTTTGTGCGACCTAGAAGCGGGCAGCTTCTCTTTCTCTGACGGGTATTCTCTTCGCTTCTACGTCGTCACGGGTCTGTGAATAACAGGACTTGAGTATTCCAGTGGCGGCTCGTGGTTGCTTGCCTGAGGTTCTCTGGCGCGCTTCTAGGAAGCAGTAACGTAGTCATCAGAGTTCATTTTCATTTGCAGTCAACTATACCCCCCCCCCCCTCCGACGGAATCTAGGTACGTAGGGAATGAAAAACTTTGCGCGATTTCTGGGACCTGCACGTTAGAATTGAAGTGAATATAATTTGGTCAGCAGTCTTTAGCGCTGGTGAGGAGTGACATGGTGTATGGAGCAGCTCCGGAATGAATGGGCGGGGGAAACGGGAGATCTTGGAGAAAAAATGCCGCCAGCAGCATCGCCAGGCAGGATTCCTACACGCGAAAATCCGGGGACCCGACCCCACCGGGAATCGAACCCGGATCGCCTTGTTTGGAGGCAAGTGCTCTAGCTACTGCGACCCCACCTGCCTGTTAGGATCCACTGTAGTGTTCACAGGGCATTGCAGAACTGCATGTCAATAATTTGGGGGAACATTCATCACGCCTACAGTAACAAAAAAAGTTTCATAAATATTGGCCCGAAAACGTAGCGTTACTGCCCTACAGGGGGCGATTAAATATCGCCTTATATGCGTCTGCTTGCGCTGCCTTGGAATTAAATACTCACGTAATGTCATAGAGGACCCGTTCAACTTGCTCTGCACTTGCGCTGCGCTGCGACGGTGCAAATAGCAGGTAGCGATATTTGATCGGCCCCCTGGTATTAAAAGTGCCTGTCGTGCGGGTTGTATCATGTGACTATAGAATGTTACATCGTACAGTACCTACCGTCCAGTTAAATACGACGCCCATGGGTATGTAGTTATCAATTATAGCTGCGATGGCATGCCATAGTAACACGATCCAATCCGTGTTCTGTGAACTGTAGTGCAGAAATAGTGCATTTTACGACCTTGGTTCTCGTAATATTTTTGGTTTCTCCGGATGTAAGGATTGTCCCTCGAAAATGTTGATATACAATTTTATCAATAATTTTTGTCATTTTCTGTTATATGGCCGAGATAACCCCAGCAGGTTACTTATCGTATACGAAAATTTACATTTAACAAATGCCCGTTATTGACAACGTAACTGACACGTAAGTATATTACCGTTTTTTTTTTTTTAAATTAAAATGTCATAGGTGTAGAATATGTTTGTAGTAATGAACTTTTCTGTTTGTTCCAGATTAAATTGAGGTCGAAAGCTGTGCTTCTAATACGTAATTAAGTCAGTGTACTTTTGCTATATTTTGTTGCAGGACGGGATTCCGGTTTTAAATTAAGCTCTTCGTTTCCCGCAGACCGTGGAAACCTCCTGTTACAAAAAGTTCACATACGCGCGCTGAAGGTATTGCGTTATGAAGAACGCTGCGTTGGCACAGCTCTTTGTAACGTTTGCAAGCGCGTCAAGTGGGCCGAACAGTACGCAACTCTCAACTAGACTGGCAGGGGCGGGCACGCACAACAGCGTAGTGTGGATGAGATAGCTGAGGAAGAATTCTTCAGTAATACATCCCTGTTTCCGCAACACACTGCCATGTGTGCGTAAAGCCTAGTTTACACCAGCGATAACATTGCTAATAACACTTGTTATCAACAAAAAACTATATACAAATTTCTGAAAATTCTTGAATAATGTATGTAACGTAATGTTTTCATAATACTCGTTATGTTATTAACTTTGTTAATATTTAAAAAGCATTGTTAGTAACATTTGTTACTAACATTTTTTTGGAAAGCATTTTTTTTATTTACTTATTTCGTCTTTCATTTTCTTGGCGAAGTTAAGGCTAAAATGTCTTATCTTACACATAACCAAATTTTTAACATATATCACATGCACAAAGGTAGCAGTAAAATGAGTTGAAATCTAACTAGAAACAATAGAAAATAGTAACTAAGTGTATAAAATTGACGTAGTTAAAATAAAATAAGCTGACAGCTGCGACAAAACTTAAATGAAAACTAATCTAAATCCTGGAATATACACTTGTAGCTTACAACATACATTTTCTATAAGTTATTTAACAAACAAGAATGAGATATGTAATACAAAAGACTTGCTGTAAACAAAAGTTATGAATTGGAGAAGAATGTTAATAACTTTGTCATTATTACTGTTGATAACATTATTTCCCCCCACCCTTTCTAGGGCGGTCTAAACAAAGGATGTTGGTTATCAATTGTTGCTAACATTGTTATAAACAATGTTGCTTGCATTATTTTCAGCAACACTGTTATTAACATCCGTTCATTATTTTCGTGACTGTTAGTGACATCGGGGTTTTCAGCAATGTAAATAGCACATTTTCTCTGAATATTGTAGTAAAATAGTGTACAATAACCTAGAATTTGTTCATAACGTTTTGTAACTAACATTTTGTAATTACTATTGTTGCTGTTATATTTTCGGTTTAAACTGTCCTTAACGTACAGTCAGATCTAACACCGCTTGTCACGTGTGGGGGTCGTGTCGGATGATATAGGTGATTCAGGATAAATGTAGCACTTTTGAACATAAATAAAGTGTATAGTATATATATTGTACCATGCTCGGAAGGTAATGTCCAAGGTCACAGGAAATATAGTTATTTATTTATTTATTTCTTATTCTAAATATGATGGTTGTCAAAAGTGCTCAATTTATCGTGACTTCCCTATATCGCAGGTCGACGGGATGTCACGGGCAGCTGCATTACTACATCCACACTCCTCTTCCTCTTCCTGTTTCTTTTTTTGTTCTGTCGCAGCTTCATAATCACCTGTCACCCTCACTTTTTAGGGGGTATCAGTCGCCATATTGGATTATTTCATGTGTGAGTATATATTCTGAGATCTAAAGTATAACTTTTGCGATTACAGCGTGAATTATTTTTTACCTTGTCCACGGTAGGAGCATAGCATTTAAGACTTTCAACAAATATTTAAAGTCACAATCAGTCCAGCCTAGAGGCGATGAGGTGTTTGACGGACGTGTTGTATTGTACTTAAAGCCTTTCCCGTTTTCGTATTTCAAACGTAAAAAAAAAAAAAAAGGCTGAGATCCAAAGACTTTGTAGGTTTCGCTAACAAAGAAAGAAAAAATAATTGAACAAACTAAAAATGGTGAAGTTAGGACTTCTGCGATGAGTCTCCTGGAGACAAAAGAGGAAAATACATAAAGGAATCTGTAGTTCAGTTCTTTGGCCTTGAACTCGTGTGATAAAATCATACAGTTGCAGCTCTTAATTTGCGTGCTAGTGTACTACGATCATGG
Source organism: Medauroidea extradentata (assembly GCA_003012365.1). Taxonomy (NCBI): domain Eukaryota; kingdom Metazoa; phylum Arthropoda; class Insecta; order Phasmatodea; family Phasmatidae; genus Medauroidea; species Medauroidea extradentata. Next base: position 4,784 of record PNEQ01090637.1, read on the forward strand.
AAGCGCCCTGGGGTTAAGGTTGAATCTTGGTCACTCACCACGCATATCATCGCCTCTATAAGCGAGATGCGCCCATCTAGCGTCTTGTCTTCGTCGTGAGGATTTCTCTTAAAGACATTCCTGCCGACGAGACTTCAAGCTCAGTAATAAGTAGCGTATGTGGAGTGTACCCGAGGGCGGGGTATCATACCTCGAGTGCAGATTTTTGACTGTACGCCCCGTAGGCATCTGCATATCCTGATACATGACATGAAATGATGCCCTACAATGGAGAAGTGACGGAATGAGAAAAAATAAATAAATAAATTGAACAATAGTATTAAAATGACCTTAAAAGTTATAAGCACTCCTCGACAGTTATAATAACCAAGAACTATATTTTATTGGAGCCAAAGTTTATTAGTTTTAAGTCTGATGAAACGTTCATACTAGTTTTTAGTTTCATAATAGTTTTCATATTGAAAATAGCTACGATGAATGCAATATGGTAGAAATAAAAATTTAAACAGTGCTCACGTTATCGTGAACAGTCTATAGAACAGGTATGTAGTGTCCCCTCTTGGAGGATTTGTTTCGAGGACGTCGCCGCTTCACTTCCGGTCAGAGAGCCCCATGTTCGTCTATAGTAGTGGCAGAGAAGGCAAGTGCGGTAGGTAGTAAGGGCAGAGGGAGGGGCGGGGACAGTAATGCACCGGCAAGACGACGACTTTCTCCCGGCTGAAGACGACAGCGAGAGTCGCTAATTACCGCGCCCACTGTCACTGCGTGTCTTCGCCGTCGTAAACATGACGTGGCGGGCCTTTGTGTGCGGCCGCAGTTTTCCTGCTGCCTAGACAATGTAGGCAGCTCGAAGACCATGGACCACTGTGTGTGGTGACAACCTCTTACAGGACGTCCCCTCTACTTCCCCTTCACCCTCTGCCACGCGAGACTAGAACATTCCCGAGCATGGCCCAAACACCATTTTGTTGTATTCTGTCCCGCTCTCTTCCTGGTAATACGCAAACTTAGGCCAAGGGTTCCTATTTATGCTGTTTTTGCGAGTTTTATTTTTTAAATCCCGAAAGGGAGCAGATATCGCATAACCATCACATAAATGTTGGGAATTGTTTGTACTATGTAGCGTAATTTTTTTCACAACATAAGTTTATATAATTTTGGCTAATTATCTACCTAGTTAAATATATTTTCTTGAAATCAATTACTAAACAGAATTATAATAACTTACGCTGTTAAAAAATTAGGCTACATAGTACAAACAATATCCTACATTTCTATGTAATGGTTTTGCAATATTTGCTCACTTTCAGGTTAAAAAAAAATAAAATTCTCTAAAATAACACAAAACAGGAAACAGTGGCCTGAAGAGTTAGCGGACGCCAGTTTTTTTTTACTAGAGAGCTGAAAAATTCGCGTTTTCTTTTAGATGCAAGCTATAATTTCAGCAAATATAGATCTGCATCATGTTCACTATTGGCGGTTGACTTACTCGATACTTCCTGGAAGTAGCTAAGCCAATAATAAAACTGTAGCTGACTACGGGCCCATTCCACAGTGTCAGCGAGCAGCTAATAAACAGCTGCTGTCTGCACGATTTCACATATATTCTTGGATGATAGCCTACAGGTCATTGAACCCGCGAATTATTCTAAAACAACTTGTCCGTCAAACACCTCACATCGCCTCTAGGCGATAAATACTAAATTAGCTTGCAGTGTTGTAGAAAATGTTTTTCAACGAGACTTCGAGCGGTGATGTTATTTTATTTGTAGAAAGTTTCTATAATTTTGTTTTACGGATACAGTTGATATTTTATCAGCTACAACAGTGTGAAAAAGTAATATTTAGCACTTTTAAGGAGTTTGTTAATCATGTTTTTATTTAGCGGATGGCATTTGAAAACTATAGAGACATAGTTTGAAGTGTGTCTTCGTTCCGTAGGTAAACGCGATAGCAACATACTTACACAAGAAAAAAAAAAATACTTTTCACACCACGCTTCATCACGGCTCACACACCAGGCCCACGAACTCGCAAGAGTGTGGTAGATAAATAAATTCAGAAAACACAATTTTAAAGCTACACATGTTTTGAAATATTTTATGGTAAAATTACAAAACAACGACGCTACGCAGTAAAAACACTTTCTTTGCTACAACAAAATGTTGTGTAAATGTGATGAACTGCAAAGTAATTTTGCTGTAAAGCATGATTACGTTAGAGCAAGTTAAATATCGTTACAGCAAAGTTAATGTGGAAAATTTGTGTTTTGTGTCACATTTTGTCGTAAAATGTTTTTGTTTGAAAATGACAAAAGTTTCTTTGCAGCAGAGATTGTAATTTTGTCAACATAAAGTTTGTGTTAAAAATTCCACTACTGTTTTCACCACAAAGAGTTCAAATAGGTATTTTGTCTTGGCAATGACGCAATTTTTGTTACTTTACTGTAATCTTAAACATACATTTTCATTGCGGCAAAGGAACATTGCAGTGGCTGGTATTTAAATATACGTTTAGTTGTGGCAACGAAAGTGTTGTTACTCTGTAGGTAATGTATTAGATAACTTCATGACCTAACATTTATCCATAATTATGTATTTGAATGTGTGATCTCTTGCGCAGCTATTAAATTTAAGACATTTCGACGTCAGCGGTTGTCCTTCATAAATGCCTTATTCGAGAAAAAATTTTTCTCAGAAAGTTGGTAAAGACTGTAGTATTATGTTGCTTTTTTGTAATAGGGCTTAAAGAAACCTACAATTTCAAACTGATGCATTTAGCCCCCTTATAAAGAAGCTTAGGTGTGTATTATTGTACCAAATTGGAACTAGGAGTTATTATTTACTTTATGTTACACAATGAGAGATGATTGTTATCTAAAATTTTTTATTATCTTAATAATTGTGTAGTTATGCATTAACATTTTGCATACGAGTTGCATAATGGAATATAAGTACAGATGATACATCACAAATATTTTTTGTTGTAACATACCCTTGAAAACGCTATAATTTCTTGCAACATGTATGGTTGTAAGAGCTCCACGTACAGGGATCCAGTGAGCTTTAGGTAAGTTAAACATATGTTTAAACCCAGCGAACAGTCAAGTTTTCCCGCGATAAACCATCACTAGAGGTACGTCAATTTCGCGGATTCATCTGGCAGCAGCCTATACTTGTCAGTCCTATACACCCACTGGCCACAATCGATTATATATTGGCTTATAACCGTACAAGCAGGTAGCAAGCGATAGCACTTCGCATTATTTTCTTATTTACTACTGGCTTACAGTAGTCAAACGCGTTTCGTAACAGCCGCCAGCAAGTCACAGACATGACAATGAAGTAAACATAATTGGCGTTCGACCTGACCTGGATTGTATCTGCGAAATTTACGTACCTCTAGCCATCATCTATAGATATAAGGTAAGGTAATAAGCTATGTCCGTATCTTAACTTTTGCAGATAGTTATTTATGAATTTTGAATGGGGAAGGAACTAAGGGAAATGCAGCATGATTAGTGACACTGGCTCTTGAGTGTATTGGTGCATGGAAATCTACCCATGGTGTCTGGTAGAGCGGCCATATGGTTATCTGCTTAAAGTTATATGTTCTGACAGCTAAGTAGGTAGCTACACCAAAATTAGTAGACTATGGGTCAAAACTATAGACCTCTTTCGAATGACAACTGCTCACCAATGCTTTCTCTATGGGGATAGCAGATAGTTGTTATTCGAAAGCCGTTTATAGATATGGCCCTAAAACTGCATTATTGAAGCATTTGTGAGGATTTTACAAGTTCACCCACAGTTTCAGAACATTCATCGCAGAACATCTTTGTTGCATCATAATCAATTAGGGATAAAATGAACATAATAGCTTTGCTTATATTTTTAAGTACTTATATTGCTGATTTGACCTACCACTGCCAATAGAGTGAATCTCTTTTGTAATAAAGGTGTTAAGTTTTGTGACATCATTTTGTTGTTATTTTACAATCTCCACAGGGAAATCATTTCATATTTGATTCTATGTCCCTCAAGGGGCTGCGGTGGCTGAATGGTCAGACCATTCGCCTCCCACCATGGCGATCCGGGTTCGATTCCCGGCAGGGTTGGTCCCTGGATTTTCGCATATGGGACGTGCCGGATGATACCGTTGGTCGGCGCGTTTTCTAGGGGATCGCTCGTTTCTCCCACCCTTTCACTCCGGCATTGCTCCATTCTCACCTCATGTCACCCCTCACCAGCGCTAAAGGCCTCTCACTGTTAAGCGCTGACGGAAATCTCTCACTCACTCTATGTCCCTCAAGACGTTACTAGGTTCCAGTTCCATAAGGCGCGGTATACAACACTTTTCAGCACCATTTTTAAAAATTTTATGAGATATTCTTTCCTTGTTTTAAACACGAAATGTGACTAAATTTTGTTATAGTGTTTTTTTACCTCACATAGTTTTTGCTTAATGTCTCGTTAAAGCCAAAATTTGCATGTTTCCGTTTTAAGGACGACACTAACTACTCGCTTACCAAAGTGAAAAAATTTACATTGAATAGCGATGTTCTAGGTTACTCTAGTTCAGCTATGTTAAACCACAAAATAAAATTTAGTTGTATTAAAATAAATATTGCTTTTTATAATTTTTTTTTATTTCATCATTTTTATTTAAATACAAAAAGTTTTTATTCATTGTTTTTTTTTTTTGTACGTGAAATTGTAGCCTGCAATGTCTTTATCCACTGTGATTTTTTCAGTTTGGTATGTCAGTTGGTTTTAGTGTAGTCCTTAAAACAGAAACATGCAAATTTTGACTTTAACAAGCCATTACTCGAAAACTAAGAGAGATAAAAAAATTTCATAAGAGCAAAATTTAGTCACATTTTGTGTCTAAAATTAGAAAAAAAAAATGTCTGGTAGAAATAAAAAATAAATACATGGTGAAGAAAATTGTTGTATACCATGCCCTTAAGGCCCTGCACTTTAGTTTATACTGTTTTCGGCTAAAAAGTATGTTAACCGGAATTTCATTAGTTATGTAACCGGCTAAAACCATAATATTTACTGCCTTGAAAAAATCAACCAATATGGAGAAGACGATTTTAAATAAAACTGCCAGACAGATTTTTGATATCTGCTCTCGTTTAGGCAAAATAAATTAATTTCTCTAGTTGAGTGGAAACAAGAGTGTGTGGCCTTAATTGCCATAAGAAGCATCTTAAGTTTAATAATTTTTTTTGTAGTGGCCATAAAAGTTTGTTCTTAGTAGCTTAGTTAAATAATTATTTTTTAGAATTTAAGAGACTCCTTATACAACTTAAGATGTTAGTTCACTTTTGTCTTTTAATCTGTACATTAGCATGGATTCTGTTACTTCTGTGACCTTTGTAGTTGCCCCATAGAAAACAATTTTTTTTTCTTTGGTAGTTGTTTCTTTGTTACAAAATAAGGAAGATGTTTAGGCTGCAACAATTTCAGAAAACTGAGTGAGCTTTTATCTATGCCCCCTACTGTGGCAATAATTATACATTCACTGAAGTAGAATATCTTGAGAAAAAAGAAAGTATAAACCTAAGACTGAGTTTGTGTGCTTTGAATTTTTTGTGGGTTTTTCATTTTGTCGTATATGGTAAGATGTTATAACAAAATATCCTTGCTCTAAAAACAATACCAATGTTTGAAACCAATAGTTATTTTATTTTTTATCTGTGTGTAATAATTTTTGTTTCCCCAACTGTATTAAACTGTAAGTTGAGAGGAAACTTAATTGTATTTCTGATGAAATATTTAAGTCCTGGTCTAGTTATAAATCCAGGTTCAAAAGGCGTAAATCCTGATGAAGTGTCATTTATTGTTTTATTTATACTGTAACATTTCAACTTAAGGCTGTGAATGTCTGATATTTGTAGTTGCAGAGAACTTGGCCTACTTACAGTTGTGATTTTATTTGTAAAAGAAATTGAAATAAGATGTGCTCACAAAAATGAGTGATGAGTGTAAAAGTGTGCCATGTACATGATGAGTCAACTCTATAATGGAGCTGGTAATATGTTTGTGAGGTGCTGTGCATGACATTGCAGAATGCTTTGTTGCGTGAAGCAGGTCATGCTTGACAGGAGAGTGTTGGGGTACATTTTAGATTGAGAAGTGGCACAAGCATTATTATGCTCTTTTGAAATAGTGGCGTGTCAGAAGTTCCAGCTTGATGAAGTTATCAGAAAAAGACTATTCACGGCAGTGATTTCTCTTTATTGCTAGTTCACTTTTATGATTTCTTGTAAGCTTAACGTGTGAAATAGTGAATGGTTTTTGTATGTCAATTATTTTTGTTATGAATTTTTGTGTGATATATATGCTGGCACAATAATAGTTAATATATGTTGCATACTCTATTTGTATGTATTTCATATATATATGTATATATATATATATATATATATATATATATATATATATATATATATATATATATATATATATATATATATATATATATATATATATATATATATATATATTATAGGCTGTTCATGGTTAAGCATTCTCTTTTTTTTAAATAGTGTCTGATCAGGAATATTACTTAGTCCAAGATATTAATTTTACTATACTCTAAGATGTTATCTTTCAAGTACAGTGATACGAAATCACTGTGTTTGTTACATTGTTATGTTTGTTTTAACAAATGGCAGAAATAAATCAAATAACAAGGACTTCAAAAGTGCTCGACATGAATATGTTAATATAAACATGCATGTTAAAGCACACAGCCTCTCTCCCATTCACACAAATACAAATTGATCTTCAACCAACCTGTGTATCTTTTTTTTTTTTTTTTTTTTTTTTTACAATTAGTCACTGCGAGATTTTTTCTAAATTAGTCCGGACAAGTATTTTGATTAAACATTATATTGGTAAATTTAAATTTTTTGTGTTCCAAACAGTTTAATTTTTGGTTTATGCCTGCAATTTCAGTATAGGTCTGTTTCTGGCTACATGTTTTCTTAGTTAAAATTTTGAGTAAGAGTTTTAACAATTTCTTCCACGTGAAATATGCTCTCAATAAATGTTCTGCTCAATTTGTTTTGATGCCTGCCCCACTTTCCAATGTAAAAAAGAAAAGATTTGTCTTTCTACATCTGTTGGAATCACTACAGAAAAAAATTTAGTTGTGGTAGCTCTGTGATGGGCTGTAGTGTACACATAACATTCCTTTTGTAAAAGGCTTTGTTGTATTTAAAATTCTGGGTTACTGATTACATATCTTTACTGAATTATGTATCAGCAATTTTTAAAAATAAAATCTAGAAAAGTTAATTTTGTTTGTAATACGTATACTCTCAAGTGTCCCAGAAATACATGCAAATGAGCTCACGTTTTCAGTTTCTTGCATAAACTATAATGCTGTTGCCTGTCACATAAGTGAGTGCTTTTAAATCAGGCATAGTTTAAGTAATATTATAACAGAACATTAACACAGTAATAATAAGGTACAGCTATAATAAATATTTGTAGTATGTTTATAGTGAGAGTTGATAAAGATTAGTTTTCCTAGCATAGGTTTTTGTGTAATAGGAAAACAAAAGAAGAGAAAAGAAATGAAAAAAAAAAAAAAAAAAAAATTGGATTTTGTTTTATTTATAGTTTACCAATAACTGGAGTGATTTTTTTTGTCACTTGTTTAGCACATGCACAAGGGTAGTGCTAGATTTTATATTTGGAGGAAGGTATGCAGCTGGCTGAAAATAGAAGCTGTAAGCGGTGCTTTCAAAAGTTCCCGTTTGTCTGCATACCAATTTTACTGAAAGACATTCCCACCTAGGACCCATTGTTGTGGCTCAGTCATTAGTCGCTAGCTAGCCTCCCAGCATCTTGCTACGGCCTCATTATCCATCCCCGTGGTAATTGAGTTCCTCCCCAATCTTTATTTCTCCAGTCCCTTGCTCATTTGGGTTCGTACTATCATGCATTATTCAGGTTAATTTCGACCTTTGTCATTAGTGTAATGCAGCTTGCTACACGTACTGCTAGCCACATCTGCTTATTAGTGCTGTTGACTGTTATACAGCTGGGAAAAATGTATGACTTTACATTATATATAGGCCTGTTCAACGTATAAATGCTTCGGTTCTTATAAAATTAAAAGGTAGAAACTCGGATTTATCTAATGATATTTAATTACAGGATTTCTTTTTATATTTTCACTTATTGCAACTACAATTTTGTAAATTTTTTAAATACTGTCCCACAAAATGTTTGACACTTTATTCACATGTTGTATCGTGAGAATAAAGATAATGGAGAGTGTTTTAATTTTCTAATGGTTTTTCTCCAATGTTTTGATGTAATGGTTATTTAAAATTAAATTATTTTCATCATACTAATTAACATTTTGTCTGTCACTCATTATCAGCAAAATAGAGTTTTACAATGTTAGGCATGCCATGTGGAACTGTGGGATAAATAATATCCAATGTCACTTAAGAGGATTATATTTTTTGTATAGTCAAAGCATTTATTTAGGGTAGTAACCTTTTCCCTGTATTTTTCCCAGATAGGTGAAAGTATTATTTGTGTTGTGCACTGTTCCAGGTGAAGCCCCTCCATGATGCACACCAGTCCGCCCTGTCCGCACAGTTAACTGAGGTCATGAATACTTTCTGGGCTGAGTGTTATGAGTCGTCCAAGGTCGCAGTCCATCGTCGGAACAAGGAGGTGTCTGAGAGCAGGCGGCGGTTTGAGGTGAATGCTTACATGTAATAAGTTATACTACAGGTTTTTTTTAGTGTTTTCAAGGACACTGGAATCTATTTAGTGTGTGTATATATATATGTGTGTGTATATATATATATATATATATATATATATATATATATATATATATATATATATTTATTTATATATTCAAAATACTAAACTATATATAATACTATATCAGTGGCAAAGCGTGAAGTGTTGTAACCAGAAGCAGTGATTAGCAGTGACTGTACGGAACTCTCAGCTGCCTGTGTAACCATTTGACTGGTAGAAACAGGTACATTCCTCAGCCAGTAGCATGTAAGAGGTGAGGAACTAGTTCTCAGTAATACACATAGGTCTCAGCAACACAACTGTCACATGCTCAAAGTTTATAGTTGGATCTCATACTGCTCGCTTTGGAACACATCCACGCTTCGCCACTGATATATATATATATATATATATATATATATATATATATATATATATATATATATATATATATATATATAAAAAATTGTTATTAGTTACATCAGTTACACGTGTACAACATTAATTAATTTGTAAGAATGTTCAGGATATATATTTTTTTGTTGTGATTTATTATTAGTAGAGCAGTGTTTATATACTTTAAGGTTTCAAAGAAAGAGTATACTTGAGAGCATTATTTACTAGCTTTGTTATAGTCTTTTTTACAGCTACTTTCATACTATTTGCTGACTAATTGTGAACACATTTCACAGTGTGATGATGAAAAGTTCTGTTTCACACCTATGAAAGTGTGATAACACGTTGGACTCTCATTCTGGAGGACCTGGGTTCAATTCTCAGCTCCGTCTAGCCTGATTTCAGTTTTCCATGGTTTCCCAAAATCGCTCCAGGCAAATACTGGGTTGCTTCTTTAAATTTAGACAGTGTTTCAGTTAATATCTATATGCAGTACATACAAAAATGAACGTCTGTCTGTAATGTATGTGTTCCTATAGCCAGAGGCGTCATTTCAGAATTTTCTGGGGGGGGGGGGGGTAAGGTATTTTTTTTGGCGGCAGTGACCTTGTTGCATCTTTTTTTA
>PNEQ01090637.1:14687-47545 GCA_003012365.1 Medauroidea extradentata
AAAAAAAAAAAAAAAAAAAAAAAACAGAAAAATATTTATATCCAAATGCACTTCAATAAACATATTTAAAACACAAGCACTTCCATTCATTTAGTGACTAGTACTTGTACTAAATATTTTATTTTATTAAATTGTAAACTATGCGTACAAAGTTACGGGCAACCGCTAGTACGTTGTGTTTTAGGCTTCCCTATTATATTATATAATTGAGAAAACATGTAGTCGGTCATTAAAGGTGACTAATATGATAGGAGGATTGATTCCTAAATAAAGATTTTTCTTTACCTTATTTTATGTAGTTTGTAACATATAACAGGGCCAATATAGTGGCCCTTGAGTTTCTTGTATAAGTAGCAAGATCTAATTTTATGGCTATTTGTACAGAGTGAGTCAATTAATTTATCTATTACACACTCACTTTTACTAAAGGTGTTTATTGCTAATATCCATTAGTATAATTCATTTTGCTTTGCAAAATATATATGCTGTTAAATCAATTGTTTGGGTTTTTGTGTAACAATATAACAAAATTAATTAATTTTCATTCTCTCATTTAATAATTTATGTATAAAAACTAGCCTACTTTTTATACGCAGAGGATTTTTCAGTTTTTTTATAGCACATTATTATAATTAACTGTACTGCAACTGTAAAAACAATGAATCACAAATATACGAGAGAAAAATAACCTTTTCAGTGTACCTAGGTAATATTTTAGCTTATCAATAATGTTGAAGAATTTAATTACAAATACCTCATACGCAGATGTAGTTAAACATTATACACATTAATATAATTTAAAAAACAAATTTTGTGCTCAAATATCACAAAAAAAAAACTGATAGTGGGTCACTGCTATAAATTGACATTAACTGTTATCTTTGTTTGTGCTAACTTTTGCAGCAGTTCTGCCACGAAGAAAAAAAACTTTCTTAGGCTTTGCATTTCGTTAACATGAACTGTGCAGTTTTAACATAGTTTAATTAATTGTTTATTGTACCATGTTGGCTTTCAACAGAGATTATAAAAAATAATAAATGTGTTAATTTTTTCTTATGAATTAAAAGTATGGTTATTTATTACAAGTTGGCTTTATGTAATATGATTGTGTAATTAAAATCATAATATAGTGCTTATTGTCACATTTAGTTCCTTTAGAGAAATCAATAATGCAAGAAATAAACTAAACAAACACTTTTTTTAAGTGAGCTGTGGTATTTGCCGAAAGCTGTTATAATGATTCCACAGCAGAAATATTTATAGTAGTTCAGCAAAAACATGGAATATAAATACTGTAGACTATTTTAACATTTGCAGGAATGTGCCTACATATTGACAACAATGCCACTTTAAATAATTTTAAATTGCCATGTAGGACATAACCTAACCTATATCTTTACAGAATGTTGTTTAGCTATGTGTGTAAGCTTGTACTTTGTACCGTGTACAGTGCTAAGACAATTGTTGTTGGCTATAGCGGTACACTATTTACGTGGACTTGTCTTAACAATACTATACCCTAATTTATAGTCACTTTTTCCTGTAATGTACAAAATTATCTGTCTGATCTTTCAGCACAAGTGGAAATAAAGATGTAGCTTAACTTATGTACAATCCATTAAAAGAAATTGTTGATATTTACTGAAATATACATGGTCATTTCATGCATCAGTTCCATGAAAAATTAAGTATTTTATTCTTATATTTAATGGTACTAAAACTGGCAAGGAACATATTAGTCATTGTGATAATGAAACTGTTCCAGTAAATCTGAAAAATAATAATTAAAAACAAGTACATTAATACAATCAACAATAATGCAAATGCCTACCTGTTAGATGACTTCCCAGTAAACATTTTTGGAGAAATTGGTTTTTGTGTGTAGCAGTATATAGATGCTTATAATAATAAAAGTTTTCCTTGTAGTAAAAGTTAAACATATTACTTACTCTAGAATTGTAATTTTTTGTTTTTGATCTAGCATGTATATTTAAAAAGAATGAATCAATGAAATAACAAAACCAGTTTGTTATTATCGTGTGTCACTTTTTCTGCACAGTTTTAAAGGGTGGTGAAATTTAACTGTACGTACATTGTTAAATTTCTAAAAATAAATTCTCGGTTTATGTAGTGGATATACTGATCACCAGTTACCAATGTGATCCTGATGGAGCTACTTTCAGAGTTTCGCACGTGGGAATCATGTTAGAGTATTTCGTTAGTAGGTTACCTTGAGTATTTTGTATACAGCAGTTTGAAAAATAAAATTTTTTTGCCATTTTGAGGGGCCCAAAAATTATATTTTAAGTAAACGTGTAACATTTTTGAAACTGTAGCGACATACTTAGTTTGAGGTGTGTGTTCTTTTTGTAGATTTACAAATATAATGCACATTTTGTAGTTTCGTCAAAAAAAGAATAATCACAACTCGCTGTAATGCATTTCAATAGCAAATAGGGATGCCTCTTAATTAAGGCATCCAGTTTCTGAATGTCCCAACCTTATATTGTATAACCTTTGTTATTTGTGGGCAAGAAAAAGAAGTGGGTAAGTAGGTAGGTAGTAGGGCTTAATATTTTGTCATCTGTTAAGTCATTAATGGAGCCATGAGTTTGTTGTTATAAGATTTTTGTACCATTTTGTTTCAATGTCTTACGTGTACATTTGCAGTTTTGCTTCACTGTTATTGGCTGCGAGTGTTTTTTCAAACACTGCCTCATTTGACTACACCAATGAGAATAGAGTTATCGTGGCACCATATGTCTGTGGTTTACCAGTTAAACTACAAGCCGAGTGAGACTTTAAATATCCAATTGCAGATAATGAAGCAGAGCTTCAGATGGGCACATAAGGTGTTGAAACCAAATGGTGCAAAAATCTTTTTGCCATTTCATTAAAAATGGAAAAGTTTGGTGACACAAATGGTCAGTAGTGAGATAATATTGTAATATTCGCCTGGCATGATTTTGTAAAACTATTAAACTGAAACTGGTAAAGGCCATACTCGGAATAAAACCTAGGTCTTCCTGACAGTGAGTGCAGTATTACATCACTGCACTTTGTTGCTTTGTGTTAGAAGAGGACAAAGTATCATCATGATTGTTTTATTTTTAATTTCTAGGGTTCAGGGCAGTGAGAGAATGTATGACTTGAATGTTTTTCCAGAAGCAGGTGGTGCTGCCTTGCGAGGCACGGCAGGCAGAGGAAGCAGTGCGCTACAGCAGCATGCTGAACCAGCAGCGCCAACACGAGCTGCAAGCACGCCGTAGGTGGCGCCACATCAAGCAGTTCCTCACCGGCCCGCGCGGAGCCTGGCAGTCAAGGTAAGTGGAAGACTTCAGCTTTCCTTCTTTAATGCTTAGTGCTACCAGCATTACTAAGTGTATAACTGTTGGCAGTTGGGGATACAATGAGCATTTGTGAAATCCCTGCTTAATATCTGTTTTCAGCCAGTTCATATCTTTCTTCTGCTTGTAATTATAAACATTGCCATGTGTTTTATTCACATAGGCTTTTACAATTTTTATGTCTACATTACATTTCTGCGAAAAGTGTCACATACGGTATTTAAAGCATTAGTGATCAATAACAGCTATCAATGTTATTACAAATGTCAGTGAAGAAATTTCTACATAAGGTAGTTTTCTGTACGTCAACATTTTAAGATATGCACTACTATTTGTGTTCCTTTCCAAGGTTCGTAGGTAAAATGCCAATAATTTACTGTGCAAAAGAAGTGTGTATTAAAATTTTGAACATGTCAGAATGTAATTGTAATATTATAGTAGTGACAAACCATGGCAATTAACTGAGAAAAAAAAAATTGAAAATATTATCTTAGCAATGTATAGATAGAAAATGCATACCTTCAGTCCCATATCATCTTGAATACAATACACCACTAGACATTCTCGAAACTGTGTCAATATCTACTTAAATTACGATTATAATTATTATTTCATTTTAAGTGGTAGGTACAGTATTAGCTTTATGCTTGTCCAGTCTAAAGTCGTGATGTACAGTGGACAATTTGTTTTATTATAAGGTAGGTCTATAGGTCTCTGATTAGTTACAAAACATGTAAGAAATTAAGTGTTCTTTGCTCAAGAATATGTACATTCAAGAAATAAAACTGCCATTGCCACCAATAAAACCACAGAGACAACTTACTTAAAATTTGTTTCTATTTATAATAAATTAAAGCATTCGCCAGAAGAAAACGAGAACACAAGCTGTTTAATAATACATAGTTCTGAAGTAAAAATCAGTCGGTCATAAAACATAACAATTTACAGAATATCTGTAACTTATATCATTTGGCAGTTGTATTTTCGTACAGTCTGTTCTGATAACTTTTGCATATGTGATAAAATAACCTCTTTTTCGTCGTATAATGTTCAACTCATTGAGTAAGTTAATTCACAAATCATGGTTGGAATTTATTGGTTTGTGGACATACGCCATTGCTCGTGCTCGCATATGTCCACAAACCAGTTAATTCCAATTGTAAACTCCCATTGCAACAAACATTTAAAAATCTTACAAATCTTGGTCATGCTACCTCTCGGCATAACTGTGAACTGTGGTGCTGATCACAAATAGACAATGAACTGATTGAATGTGTCAGTCAAATAAACAAGTCAGTTTATGTTGATGAGTGTAAGTTGAATTGTGCTGTTGGTAGGACTCTGCATAACTAGAAAAAAAATTATCACTTTTATAAAATACGGTTATGTTGATTTAATTTGATTTGGATTCAGGATTGTTCTATTTAAATACAAAAATATGTGGGACTACATTTGGTAAATTGCTGCCAACCTTACTGCCACAGTGAGGCAGCCATTGCTGAAGTAAAATTATATGCAGTAAAGGGCATGATTTTTTTTTTCAAAGGTTGATTTCAGTAGTACTCATTTTATCTCGAACTATCTATACTTGCATGTAGTTTGGATTTGGCATGTGGATACTTTTCAGATGTTGCTTGGAGTGTAATATTTTCAAAATGGCCAGAAGTATTAGTTGTAGCATACTACTGTATGTCCAATCTGTGATTTTAACATCTGTATGAAATGGTTTTTTATTGAAAGAAAACCGTTGATACGGAAAACCGGGTTGTAAAGTATTGCAGTACGAAATTAGAATTGTAAATGGTTTTATAGCTTACTGAACGGTTTTTCCTGTCAGTGAATATCTTAAGATGTTTATTGGAAGGAAATAAAGTAATGGTAGCAAATTAATCATATTATGTCTACACTTGTTGTAGCACTCAGTTGACAGTATCGAGCAGTTTCCTTCAGTCGTTAACCAGCATCTTTGAGACTCAGAATAATTATTGGCAGTGGGTCTGTCTCTGTATTGTTTTCATACCTTAGTATTATGGGAAAAATACCACTTATCCATAAAGATCTGCTTCACTGCATGGCCTACATAGCAACTACATTCTTTGTAATGCACTCAATCCTCAATAAACAAAATAATTTGCACGCTGGCCGAAATTGTCTTAAATCTCAACTAATACATGTTTTTCGACAAAATATTCATAGCATTAGTAAATACATTTCACAGACGTCAAAGTAGTGGAAAATGCCTACATGAAGTTGTCAAGAACATATTAAAATTGGCGGCTGTTGTTTCGTACAGTAAATTTTTTGTGTGGCAGGTAAGTACCACCATGAATTTTATAGTTTTAACATTGTGGTAGAATTGTGTATGTGTATTATAATGCAGCATAGTTTCATAGGACTGAGTACTAGTTTGTGTGTTTGTTGAAACACATTAGTATTTACTATTGTGAGGTGACAGCACGCGCCACATTATATAATCTTGTTAACTGTGATTTTAATCAAGTTTAAGTATTTTTTCCCTACATCCTTACACATGTGTGTGCTAAAATGTAAGTATAATAAATACATTTTGATTATTACGTTTAAGTGGAGTGAGCAGTCTGTGATTAATTTTGTGATTAACGTCTAGTATATTTGGCAACACTTAAAAATATGTATTCATGTCCAGTAGGGATTATGTATGGTACAGGAGCATAAGAACTTTTACTGGCTTAATTAATAAAGGAATATGAGCTGTGTCATTTATTTTTGGGTTTAAGGAAATAAATTTTGACACTGCAAAAATATGTACAGTATACTTTTTTTTAAGTAGTTGTCAAATACGTAGTATCAGTTTTAATCATCTGGAGAAATGTTGTATCCATACTTATAATTTTTCTTACTTGATTACAAAGGATTGGGTAACATGAAAACTTTGATAAGATGGTGAAATCTTTTACCTCAAGTATAGTAAATCAGGAAATCAGATTTTGTTTGAAAGCTGTGATTTAATAATATTGATAGGGAGTATCAGTTAATTTTGTAAGGACGAAATATTATGTTAGATAGTGCTCCTCAAAGATAAGAATTAAGATATAGGTAGATTTTGTATGTTAGCACAAATTCTTATATTGGCGCAATAGATCATCATTAAAAAAAATTTTGTACGCTTGCTTTTATTTGTAAGGTCAGAAGACTCAAACTTATATTGTAGTTTTTCAAAAATAATCATAATTTCAAAATAATGGTCAGACACTAGAAGGTCAAGGAAAACATAGTGCAATAAAAAAAATTTTGCTGTTGTTCAAATATATGTACGTACGTCCTTATTGTACTCCACCAATGACCAATTTATATTTTCGAATATAGTTTTAATGTTGTAAGTTATGAGCTTGAGAATTTGATGTCACAATAACCATAAACGTTAAATATCTTTTATTTATCATATCATTGCTAAGTATATTTACATTAACTTGGATGTTGTGGAATTGAATTACAGTTATAATTTATCAGGTACTTGAGTGCAAGTAAATTTTTAAGAATTACAACTTTATGATGAGCATTCACCTACGCTTATTAAAATACTATTTATAAACGAGAATTAAAAATTTTTGGGCATATGCCATTAGTTTCAAATTCGAAATGTCAGCTGAGTATTTAATTGAAAAGTATGTAGACCAAATAGAGTACTACATATTTGGCAGTTATTTAAATACGTAGTAGCAGTTGATAAATGGTCATGGTGAAAAAAAAACTGTTTATGAATAATGTATTTTTGTGTAAATGGATTTTATGATGGTTTTTGAGATGATGCTAGTAAATTAGGACTGCGTGTTCCCTTGTAGTTAGGCAGACTGGAGTACAGTAATGTGTGTGTGGTTGCTTGTAAGCAGGCATTTCTCTTCTTCTGGGAATCGTAATTACATTGGGTCACTGTTTGAAGACACTACAATATTGCTGACAATGGGAAGTATTATAGCATTGTTTACATGTACATTTTCTATATCCAAAAGAGTGACAGTGTTAGGTATTCTGTTTCTTGGATCGATTTTGCAGATTTCTTAAAATAACATATTGTGTCACATTGAAAAAATAATGATATAGGTGTGTGGAAATAACTCTACACTTCAAAAAAAAATTTCTTTTGCTTGTAAATGTTTTCTTGCAAAAACTTTCAAAAAGGTGTCTTTGAAGATTCACCTGTTCATATTGATACAGGACAGATGCGTATTAAGCCAGGTTTGTTTCTGTAACTTCAATTTATCACGTTATATCTACAGTTGTGTAAAAAAATTCTTTTGTGTATTTTGAACTTAGAGCAACATGAAATAGCTTACAATAGTGGTAACAGAGGGCCACTGTGTCATAGATATGAATTATAAAGGTTAACTCCTGGGTCATGAGATAGGATGAACTAGTGTTGGAACAGTCTCTCTGTTTATCATACAAGTCTTGTAGTGTGATCTGAAGTTACCTATTCCAATTGGTGGTGATAAACAGTTTGACTGGACTTGTGTGGTTGTGATTCGTTTGATATTGCAAGTTTATCTCCAGCCAATTTGTCAGTAAGTGTATTTGTTCTCAAAAAATTTTATTGATGATTATACCAGACTATTTATGCAAATCTTTGTACGTATGTAGATTCATTATTTTGTCGTTAAGTTTTATTTTCTCTGGCTTTTTAGCCTTTTAATCACATTTTTACTATCTCTAATTCTTTTCTCTGTCTAGCTGTTTGGTACATTTTTTGCAGTAATTTAAAGCAAGCTTCCCGATGAGTCAGAGACGAGAATTTTTAAACGTAGCTCAGAACTGGATGATGAAATTATATTAGCGCACTATCTTGTCTGTCTGTCTGTTAGGTACAGATTTTGCTTTTTTAAAATCGACTGCAAAATTTTATACACCCAAGGCTAGAAAGCATAAAATGAATAATGTACTATGTTTTAAAACTGATTAAAAAGTATAAAATAATTTCTCCTATACCCATGCAGATTTATAACCCCATTCAGATTGTCCTGAAAATTTGTGACTGTGAATTTTTAATAGCTATGAAAATTCTTTTAAGATTTAAAATAAAATGTGTGGTGCATGCAATACATAATAGTATGATGAGTAGAGAGTAAATGTTGAGAAAACTTGCAAGATAGTTAATTTTATTTTCAGTGCAGTAAAATTGTTGGTAACCATGGTACAATTCTTGGATCAATTAATGTGCCCTACGTTTCTAGATTTAGATCTTACAGGTATTTTCATAGCTATTAAAAATTCACAGTCACAAATTTTCAGGGCAACCTGTATGGGGCTAGGAGAAATTATTTTGTTGTTTTTTAGTCAGTTTTAAAATCTAAATATTTATCTCTTTTACAAGAAAAATTTTTGATGGTGTTTTACATTCAGCATATATTATAGGTGCGTTATTTTCTTACAAAATTGTACTGATAACTTTATCGACGCTTAAAAGGAGTGTGTACCAGTGTCAAATTTCCACGTTTAACGCTTGGGAACAGTGGAGTGATAAGCGCCAGAGTACAACACTTGATGAGAAGTATGTCGTCATCTCAATTCGCAGTGTGTCAAACTGGCATCAATGTTTTTGCTGTAGTCTATTTCCTATGGGACTTTAAGTGTTTAACCTTAAAATTTAATTTTTGTATAGTTTGTAGCAGAAGTCAGTGTTATGCTTCTAGTTAACATATTACGAATTCAGGTGGTATTTTTGGAGTTATAGCAGTCTAAAAAAGCAGTTTTATCCATTTTGAGAGGTACGAAAATCATGTTTCTAACAAGCGTGCTGAATTTATAGAATCATAGAAGTTTAGCTTAAAGTGTATGTTCTTTTCATAGGTAAGTGCAACATGATAAATTAAGCAGTTTCACGTAACAGTTAATACGTATGACATGCTACAACACCATCCATGCACAAGGCGAGAACTTCTCTTAACCAAAGACAAGCACCCACCTAAGCCGAAATAGTATTACAGACATTAATTTTATTATTGTGTACTGTAACTGAAGGTATAGTCATAGCTAGAAGATATAGAGAATAAGACTATCTTAAATTGTGTAAGCAAGGTTATTCAATGCATCTAGCAGAACTTAATGAAAGCATGACGTTCATAATTTAATTAATTATATATACCATTTTAGGAGTTAGTACATTTGGAAAAATTAGTTCTGTAGATTATTTTGTTAGAATTTTTTTTCAACACATTCCCTCCAAATTAAAACAAACATAATTTAATTGAATTGTAAAAAATTTAATTCAAGATTCATACACTATTTGAAATAGTTTATAAAAATACAAGTTTTCAAAATGGTGGAACCTCGTTGATACAAACTGTTAATACAAAGTTCTCATTAATAACAAGTTGGTTTCTTTTCCCTTGTGATGAGATGTGGTTTTCTTTTCCCTTGAAATGAGATGAAAATTAAATGTTTAATTTAATACTCAGTAAAAATTTCATAAAGCAATTCAGTTTCAAGTTTAGTGGTTAAAAGAAGTCATGGTGGTGATAAAAATGTTGATATCTTGAGGATAAACAGCTTTAAAAAATACTGGCAGCCTTTTTCGAGTTTTGAAACTCTTGTTATAATACAAACCTTATTTTGGTTTGTATTAAAGCTGTCCAATATATGTAGATTTTTTGAGATTGAGGTGTGTTCAGGTTTGCAGACTCCACCCTTCCGTTTCTTGTGGTATGCTACAAGAAGATTGTTATTGAACTTTAACTGCCTGACAATGCATGTGTTACAAAGTAGACAAATGTGTGATAGACAGAGAGCAAATACAGGTACAAGTATTCCCAGGTATACAGTTTACTAAAAGCAACACACATCTCGCGGGTCACTACAGCACACAAAACTGCCACTTTATATTAGTGTAGAAAACATTATTTATTTAATAAGCTTTGATAAATATACATTGGGGTTGTTACATCTTTACTAATTTCCAGGTTAAGTCTTTTTAGTGGTTCCCAGTGTGTTTACTTGATAAGAAAATAGGCTTATGTACAGTCTTGTTAGCATTGTTTAAGGAAGTCATTATAGAGGTAGGTGGCATCTTGGTTTGGAGCATAGCCACATTTGACAGACATACATCTACATACAGTAAAACATTTCAGATACTGAATTTAGTAACTTGTCAATTATTGGGAAAAATGCCACCTGGGAAAATGGAAAATTAGTTACCATTTTATTGGTGGCTCACAGAGTAGGCAGCAAATTTTAATTGAGTTTGGTTTTTGTGTGTCTAATAATTTTTTTCTCAAAGTGAGAGGCCCTCTATGTTTTCTCTTTTTTATTTTTGCAGGTAGCACTTAACAGAATATTTATATTTAAAAAAAATTATTTAGTGTATTTCACCATATCTCATCTTTTTGAAGTTTAGTTCAGTTCACTAACAATAAGCATTCTGTTTGATAAACTAAGGACCCTTAATTTTTCTCTGGAGTTTATTAGTTACTTAACTGAAATTGCACAACCGTTTATGAACCAACATTTTATAAGGTTCACAGTTTACATGTGATTTGTTATAAAAGTTCTGCTATAAAGTAATTGTATATTTTTCAATATACTATATGTTGTTTTTCAAAAAGGCCTTCGTAAAATACTCATATTATGTGTCATGTCTCTGTGAAATGGAGCTTGGTTGAGATCATACTTCACTTAAGAAGATGAACTAAGCTGGAAATATGTGAAACTAGATGCAATATTAAGTAGATGAAATATTACAACACCATCAAAACACTTGCATAAAACTGGACAAGATATCAGCAGATTTCGTAGCAGCGCTTTTCGCATCTTACTCATTTGTGTAGTGATGCTTTGCCATTATTGCTTAAAACCAGCTGTTCAATTTTAAGTGTACAAGTCATTACAATGTACAAAGTTCTAAATTGTCAGCCTAAACTCTCAATACAATTTTTATTCATTCATAGTCAACTTGACTACAAACATCCTGTTACAACTCGTCACTAGATGTAATATTTTGTAAATAAATGTTCTTTGTGTTTACGATGACTGTTGACAGCATTAGAATTTATGCCATTAACATGACATGAACAGTAATGTTTCATTCTGTGTAGAATGAATTGATCTACTTTCTGTAACAGGAATATGATACTAATAGAAAGTTTATTGTAGAGCATTTAAAAGTAACATTTTATATTACTTTGAAAGAGAAATTAAAAATAACCTGTGAAGTGTAAGTTTATTACAATAATGTTTTCTTAACATTTGTCTTATTGCATTTGCTGCACCTGTGAAGTGACAACATAATATGTAGTGTGTTACAACACCAAGAAAACTGTGAAGTAGAAATTTAGTGTTATGCGATATCAAAAACATAATCTCTAAAGTTTTAACTGCCCTAGATTTTTCATGGAAACAGCTCTGAAAGATCAAGCATTGCACATGTGAAATTAATGTAACCAGTGTAAGGTGACTTGACTGGTATATTTTACGTCTGGCCAACATCTGGGCCCAGTTGTAGCACAGTTGTGTCTTCTGAGTCTTGTACTGTACTGTCTGGAATCAATGACACGTGCAGGGAAAGTTGACAGTTTATGGTGTCGTGCAGGTCCGACAAAGTTCACCGGTGGGATTTATAAGTGTGTGTTGCTCGTAGTTTAAGTGTGATGAATCCTTCACTGTATTGGAAGGTAGAGGAGAGGATGGCTGCAACATTTTACTTATCATTTATGTAATTACTGTTACTTGAAGTCAATTAGATGATGATCATATCTCAACATTTGACTGTGATTAACATTACTGTATTTTGAACTGTAATTTTTAGCGTAAACAGGGCAGTTTTTATATTAATCAGGGACTATTAAAGGAGCACTCGTGGCTTATTAGCCTTCACTCTCCTCCCTATTCTCTCGTCTACTAGGGCACTGTAAACGATCTGCCTTGAAAACCATTAAGTATTTTGTGGTTTGTGGAAAGTCACCATTTTTTCATTAGAAAAATAGTCAATAATTTATTTCAGAAGGAGTGTTGAGTTGAAACTGGTGTGAAACTATTATCAAATTGCAGTGTTAACAGAGGAAAAAAAAATACATTGACTTTCATGAGAAGAAATTGAATTGTAGAGACTATAAATTAGTGATAGTGGGGTTTTGACAACATGTGAAATATAGAACACACTAGTAAAAAGTTACTTGAGGGGAGGAAAGTCTGATCCATAGTTTAGGAAAATAAACTGTGTTAGCTAGTTTGAAGCAGTTTTGTTTTCTAGCTGATAGCACAGGCATACAAATGTAATTATTCTTATGAACAAGATATATGAGAAGAAACTTCATAAAATGTTCATTGAAAAATATTACTTCTGCCAATTACAAGACTACGCAGATAGTATTACTGTAACATGTAGAAGTAAACAAAATCAGCAGCTTGAGTATTGGTCACTGATAGGAATTGTGCCCTTAATTTGTTACTGCCACTTCAGGTGCATGCTGGTACTGCATCTTTGTGTGTGTGTTAAAATTAGTGGTGGCTACAGCGTAGGTAACATTTGTATTGTGATGTACTGAAAGCAATTATGGACTGTACTTTTACACTAATCTGACTAATCCTTTTAATTTTGAAAATGAAACCACAGGATGCTAATAAAAAAACTTTGGCTTGACTCTGAATTTAGGACAGTAATTATATTCTTTTTTTATTTTAATAAGAAGGCCCATTGCATTTCTGTATTTACAGTAACTTGTAGCATATATATTAATTCAGTAAGTACAATTTGTTTTTAAAAAGCCCATTTAGGGTAGCCGAAAGTAACACTAACAAACAGTTATATGAAATTGTATGCTTGTCGGTGAACTACTTTGCTTGACAGCTATAGTTATGCATACTATGGTATGCCAAGACACTGGCTGTGAAAGTGCAATAAAGGAATTACTTTTGGTATTTTGAAAGCAAGTGAGGATTTAGTTTAGAAGTTTTCTTGTTTTATCTTGGCCACCTGAGTTGTCCATTGTCATTGCAGCAGTTCTATACAATATGGACTTTCTACTTCTCCACTTGTAGTTAACTTTTACTGTGCATAAACATCAAAACTGACTTACTTTCTTGTAATGAAGGCGACTAGAACGAGTTTTTAGGTAGCCTTACTTATTCCTTACTTTCACCATCCAATTTTATAACTTGATTATACTTTTTTTTAAATATAAATATTCAAATATTTTGTTTGCAAGAGAGAAGTAAGTAAACGTATTACGACAAGACTACATGGCATAACATGCAATGTTCTGTACTCTTGCAAGAATGCTGTGCGCCTTGGGTTGTTTAGTGAACTGTTTCTCACATTTCCTTTTAGCAACGAGATAATAATAAGCTTCAACCATTACTGAATGCTGGGTCGTTATCTAAAACCAATAACTTTTCTAAGCTGTCAAAACAATGAACTTGTCGAGTCGTTCAGTGAGAGGACACCTGGAACATACTTTCATTATATTAATTTCATTAATCTGTATGGTCCTTATTTGAAGCCTGCTTTTTGGATTGAAACGTGACCTTTTGTATGCCATAAATTGTGGGTTGGGAAGTTTGTTTAGAGTGTGCCAGTTACATTACGTATTAAGTTGATAAGAACTAGATTCATCTAGTAAGCTTGAATCTGGCATGTTCAAATATTGGTAGGAATCATCCCTATTTAAAAATAGTCACAATGTATGTCTACAAAATAAACAATATTTCGTATAAATATAAAAATTATAAACAGTAAAAATTTTTGCTGAACCTGACCGTTAAGAGAAGTCTTCACTTGTCGCATAGACAGTGTTGTAGCGTGTCATGCGTATTATTTTTTTACGCGGAACCATTTGACTTATTCATGTCACGTTTATCTACGAAAATGACACACACTTGAAACTATGCTTCTATAATTTTAAAAATTCAGCACACATTTACAAACATGAATTTGCAGCCTCATACAATTTTTTTTTCTGACGTAACTCTAGAAATACCACCTGAATTCGGAAAGTGCAAAACGAGATGCATGTGTTGGCCTTTACTTAATATCTGCTATCCAAAAATGAAATTGTAGGGTCATCGCTTGAAATCCCACAGGTAAAAGACAAGGAAAACCTTGCACGCGTGTTTGGCGCGCTGTGAACAGAGGCGATATGCTTCCTGTCGAGCGTGATACTCCGGCTCTTATCGCTCTGCTGTTCCCATGCGTCAAATGCGGACATTTGAAACCCATACACACTTCTTTAAGAGCACGGTCTACAAAAATTATCATCTTCATATCCTTATTTGTATATTTGTATCATATTTTTTTTCTTATTATAAACTTAATGGGTGACTAAATTTTGCTATTTTGAAAATTTTTTTGACTCTCTCAGTTTTTGAGTAATGACTTGTAATCCTCAAAATTTGCATTTTGCGGTTTTATGTACGCCACTGAAACCAACATACTAACCTGAAAATTTTTTACAGTGAATAATGATGTACGGTACAAGCCTATTGAATAATACATTTTTTGTATTTTTTAAAATTCTAGAATTTTTGAAATTTTGATATTAAATTTTAGTATTTGTTTTTCAAAACAAAAATATTTTACTATTGGTTTTTATATAGGAGACCATGTAGCCTACGACAATGTTATTCAGTGTAAATTTTTTCTTTTCAGTTTGATGTATCAGTTAGTGTTTGTGGCGTACATAAAACCGTAAAATACAAATTTTGTCGTTTACAAATTATTACGCAAAAACTATGATAGATAAAATTTCATAAGAGCAAAATTTAGTCACAATTTATATCTAAATTAAAATAATATATCTCGTACAATAGTAAAAATACGACGTTGAAAATTGCTATGCATAGTGTCCTCAAAGGTGGAGAACTATAGATATTAAATTTTATGTATCGATTTTCCGCAATAACTTAAGTTTTAAAATATTTTTGGTGAATGTGGCAATGTTGAGGCATAGAAGATCTTTATAATGAATTTTGGAGATCATACTAGTTTTACATGTTCGTCTTATGTTGGATGTGATCATTCTTGAAAGTTAACCTGTAATTTCCTTGCAACTATTCTGCATGACAAATCATTGAAAGATTCCATTACTATTTGTGTCAAGCACTTTATATGAAGAATGTATCCTATGCCTTGACAAGGATAAAATTTTGATAATACAACTTGATTAAATGTTATGGCTCTAAGCTGGTAGTTAGCAAAATGTTGCCGTGTGTAAAATGCGATGAGAGCCACGGACGGCGCTGGCGTGGCGTCTTGGTCACGATCCGGGGAAGACGTTCCCACGACAAGGAGGCCCGGCGTGATGGGTCGCGGTGAGAGGTAACGGCAGATGAGGCAAGCTTGGAGACGGGAGAGGCTGCATCTATCTGGACCAAGGCCTCTCCTCTCTTGGGGAGATGCTCCCAGCCTCCGGGCGCATCTTCAACGCCGCCTGCTGCTCAGTCATCCTCCCGCCGTCGTCGCGGCCGGCAGTCTTGGGGCTATCTTCGTCGTCCGTCTTAGGTCCCCCGACCTGCGCAACGCCCCGCTCTTGGCGAGAGTCTTCGGCCATGTACCTCGCCGCCTACCTTCACCGAGGGGATACTTGGATAACAGGATCTCGATGTCGTGTGTTTTTTTGGACGTCGACCGAAATAAGAGGAGTATTCGGAATTCTGTTGGTGACGTGAACGCCTCCGTGCTGAAGAATTGTGGTCTGCTTGTGATTGACGTCTTAGATTATTTTTGTGCTGGAAAATACACGTGTGCTATAGTTTAGTTGGATGGTTGTCAGGCAAGAGGGTTTTACAGCCCTTCAACAACGAGGTAAAAGCCGACGAGTGTGAAGTGAGGTGAAGGGGCAACACATTCATGCCCGAGCGAGGGTTGGAACCTAGGACTTCTCGCACCGTAGACCGGTGCCTAGCCGACTAAGCTATGGACGCTGGCTGTGGTACGACGTAGGGAGGGGGGGGGTTGTCGCAGTAGGGATGCGTGTGTAGTTGTCGCAGTTGCAGCGCGACCACGTCCCTTCTACAGCTTGCAGCTGCTGGTCGCCTGCAGACAGCCGCCGGAATGTTGCTCAGGGGAGAGCCTGACGAAAGTAAGAAGAGGAGGACCGCCCACCAGCCGACTAAAAGAAGTAACGTGCGGTGACGTGGTCCTAGCCGGTTTTCCGGTCAAGGACGTCGGCGGCGCGGCGGTGGACCGGTTTGGCTGATGTAAAAAAATAACACAGCCGGTCGGGATAATGCAACACGCGACCGATACTTTCGTTTAGAGGCCACGGGCCGTGTGTTCGAGCAACCAATAAATTATCTCGGTCTGCTGATAATGGATGTTACGGTTTTTGGTAATTTTGCCAACCTTGTTATCGTACAGAAATGTTCTGCATGTATTTCTGTCTGAATTGTATTCTGCAAACACGTTTATTTAAAAATAGAAATTCATCTTGGAGAAACAACAAATTATTACAACAATTTAAAAATGAATATGAAATGGGAAGGGTATCAGACGTCAAAGGGTCATACTCTAAATGCGCTCGCAGGCATCTGCTGAACCCTGAAGATTGACGTGAATTGAAGCCCTGCGATGAAGTGAGTGAGAGAGTTTGGTCAGCGCTCAACATCGAGGTCTTTAGAGCTGGTGAAGGGTGACATGACGTGAATATGGAGCAGCGCCGGAATGAAAGGACGGGGGAAACGGGAGATCCCCGAGAAAACCCGCCGACCAACGGCATCCCCCGGCACGATTCCCACATGTGAAAATCAGGGGACCGACCCCGCCGGGAATTGAACCCGGATCGCCTTGGTGGGAGGCGAGAGGTTTGATCCCTCGACCACCGCCCCCCCCCCTCCTGCGATGAAGGATTGATGGGATGCGGAGGCCAAGGAAAAACAGGAGTATCCTGAGAAAACGTGCCACGTTATGTACCAACCCCGCCGGGAATCGATACCGACAGGCGAGTGCTTCAACCGCTACGCCAACGGCCCCACCACATTATTGCCCATGTTTGCATTTACTTACTATATAAAGAAGTAAACTTGTACAATCGAAACTTTGTGAGGTTTTGCGTAAATATTTATTATATTTTGGTTTGCCCTTTTACATAGGAACATCGTAGCACTACTATAGTGTGTGTTATTATTTTATAACGTGATGTGGCTCAGTAGTTGGTCTCGAAGAAATTGCACGTTGAATTAATATCACGTTTTTGAATGGAAAAGTAGTTTTCTTTCTGCCAACAAAGTTATAAATGTGATATCTCCTCCTTAGGTCTATTGTAGTAACTTTTGTAATTACAGTTTGTTACCAATTATTCGTAAACCCTGATTGTCCGCAAAATTTTTTTACGTGTTTTGTTTTCGTGTGCTGAGAGGGAGGGGCGCGGTGGCTAGAACACTCGCCCCCCACCAAGGCGATCCGGGTTTGATTCCCGGCTGGGTTGGTTCACGGATTTTCGCATGTGGGAATCGTGCTGGACGACGCCGCTGGTCGGCAGGTTTTGTACGGGATTTCCAGTCTTCTCCCCTCCTTTTTTTTTTTATTCTGGCGTTGCACATGTGACAATGATACATTGTAGGTTCCAAGATGTTTGCCAAAAAAAAAAATTGGAAACTACGCTGCGAATACCACGTATGATTAACCCGTATAACACTCTGTGTAAACTATGAGTGTATGATGACCAGGGGCTTCGGCGTTGTGTTGTTTAGCCTGGTTTGGCCTGGTTTGATCTCGAGTTTTGCATGTAGGAAACGTGACGGACGTTGCCGTTGACCGGCGAGTTTTCTAAGGTACTTTTGTTTCTTCCGCTCTTGTATTCCCTCGCTGCTCCATTCTAGGGCCTCATTTCAAGAAACGCCTAGCTACAGGAAAAAATACGAGGCTCCTTAGTACCCTGCGCATTCGTTCTGCGCAGGCCTCCGTTCCTTTATTTCCCCCCTTCCCATCTGACGGTTTATGTTAGTTTCGATTAGGTTAGGCTTGTTTCAATTAGTTTAAAATATGTTTTAAAAAAATGCTATTCTGTGAGTAAAAGGCCGGTTTCGTTAGGCTAGGAAACTACAATAACAGTTAACACGCGGTGCTGCAAATACTCGCGTCTGCGCAGAACTGCGTGGAGCATTGCTGTTTCCTGTCGCTTACCTGTCCTCCCTCAGTGTTGGCTGATGCTTATTGGCGCCCGGTTCACAAGTGCATGTCGCCGGGAATTGTAACCAAACAAACGCTTGACGTGGCTATGAAAAATATGGCCGACTAATAAAAATTTTGAGGAAATATTAATAAGGAGGTGTGTAAACAGTTTTAAAATATAAGAATTTTCAACCCAAAACGTCAATTAAAGAGCGAAATACATTCATTTACCTTAAAAATACCAGTCTGATGTGTACTTTCGAGGTTAAAGCAGTATGGCGGCTGGCTAATTTTCTGACTACCTCTCCCCCTCTTGGATCCACCCCCCTCGCCCATATTCGGTCCTTATGCTACCCCGTGGTTCTTCCCGTAGTTAGTATCATGTACACGAAGTATAACAGGCCGTTGTTATTATAGTCGCATTAGCTGTCACGCAATGCGTTGCAATGCCCATTACAATTTTTTGGACACCCCATTCTGTTCTTCTGCCCCGTTTTCAACCTTCCCCCCACCATCCATTTTTTTTTGCAGAAATATTAGCGGGCGCACGCACAAATCACCATTTATTAATTTCTTCCAGTAAATTTTGTGGGTACACTGTTCTGACCTCCACGCCTTCCGTCTCAAAAATTGCATAACTTCGGCAATTTTTTAAAAATACAAATTTTTTTGTAATTGGTTTTTAAATGTCAGGCAGTATAAAAGAAGCTGAATGGAATTTTCTAGATAATCATACTATTTGATTCAAACTATTTACGAATGTCGTACAACAATTTCAGTATTTAGTAACAAATAGCAAGTAAATAACGATTTTTTAAAGGACATGCAAATTGCATTTTGTTGCATGTATAAAACAGTGCAATTGATTTAAAACTGAGCATTTAGTGTAGCCCGTGACTTGTAGTTTCAGTTAAGGTTAATTCTATTACAGGTTAGAAAGATCAATGTTATAAGTTTGGCACAGGGAACATTTCTGCCACTTGAGCGCTGATATCACTAATGCACCAAACTGACCAATCACAGAGCTTTCCTGAATTTTAAGTTACAGTAAGTTGAGAATTTAAAATGCGAAATTGGCTTCTTTTCACTTTAAAATTAAATTGAATGACTTCTATAATTCCCAAGTTTATTTTAAGTTAATTTTACTATGGTTTCGTATTTATCTGATATCTTAGCGATTGAAGCGAAACTAGTGGCAGAAATTTTCCCTGTGACAAGCTCTCCCATAAGAAAACGTATTTTCTTTCTAACCTGTAGGAGAATTAATCTTAGTTCAGTGTCAGTTTTTTTCCTTCATTCCATTGTGTTCGTTGGTATTTGTGGCTTATAAGAACGGAAGACATGCACGTTTAGACTTTGAAATGCCATTGTGGGAGAACTGACTGAGCTAAATGTAAATAAGAGGAACATTTACTCCCATGTAACGTCTGCAAAACTAGCAATATTTCATACAAATATAAGATCGCGATTATTTACCCACTTGACCGCCGTTTACGCCATGTTTGCTTGTTTCTTCCGGTTTCGGGATATTTATTTTTTTTACACCAAAACGAGTGTGTGTGGCAGTTTTTTTAAAAATGGTTTTCACTATGTTTCATAATTTTTCAAGATAGTAAGTACTGGGGTTTTAGCTGATAATGTAACTAACGAAATTTTTGTTAATTGACTTACTAGTCGAAACCGAATAATTTCTTGTCGTGAAAAAAAAAAAATAGTTGTCACGGCAAATTCATTTTAAGCAGAACTGCCAATGAAATTTGTGATTTCTGCACTAGTTCAATCTTAAAAAAAATAGAAAACTGAAGAAAAGGGAGAGCATGGCCTTGAGGTGGGGTCTCGCCCTGATTGTTGAATTATTTTATTTATTTAATTTTAAATCCGAGAAGAAAAGTGATATGTGTGATTATAGCGTCAATTCTATTTATCTTGTGCTACAGTACTGGCATAGCAGTTGAACTTTTAACATACGTTTAGGCCGCTATAATTCAAACAATTCATTTCATACTCTTAAGAGGCCGTATCAGTCTTTCAGGCGCATTTATGCAACCCGCGTTAACAACCATATAAATCAAGGCTAATTTTACGTTCTCTATAGCAGTAAGAATTACAGATATCAACGTTATCTTCGCGCTTTATCGAAAACACGGTCGTTATTAATATAGCTGCTTTCTGCAAAATGAAGTAACAAACTGTTAACGTGATAAAAAAAACCGTTTCGTAAAATTTGTAGCAACCATTCTTTATACTTGACTTCGGCTAACGCAGCGAAAATAAGAACGACTCTGTCTCTTATAAAATGTGAAGATTATATTGATATGCGTAATACCTTTATGGCTACAGAGAACGTAAAATTAGCCTTGATTTATGTGGGGTTGATGCGGGTTGCGTACATGCGCCTGAAATACCTGACAAGGATGCGGTCTACATAAAATTTCGTAATATTTTTATCTTTATATTTGTACCATATATTATTTTATTATTTTATACACAAGTTGTGACTAAATTTCGCTCTTATTAATTTTTTTTCTCGCATAGTTTTTGCGTAATGACTCGCAAACGTCAAAATTTGCATTTTACAGTTTTATGTACGACGCTAAAACCATCTGACATACCAAACTGAAAGAATTTACAGTGAATAACGATGTTGTAAACGGCAAGGTTTCCTGTATAAAGACAAAAATAAAATATTTTTGTACTGGGGGAAAAATTGCAAAAATTAAAATAAAAAAAATCAATGATTTTTTTTTAAATCCACAAAAATATTTTTTTTTTGTTTTTATGTAGGACACCTTGTAGCTTACAACATCGTTATTCACTGTAAATTTTTTTTTTAAATTTGGTATGTCAGTTGGTTTTAGTGGCGTACATAAAACTGAAAATGCAAATTTTGACGTTTATGAATTACTACGCAAAAACTATGAGAGATGAAAAATGTCATTAGTACAACAATTAAACACAATTTATGTCTTAAATACGAAAAAAAAAAAAAAAGATCTGGTACAAATATTAAATAAAACTATGGCGTTGAAAACTGATGTGCATCGAGCCCTTAATGACTGCTGCACTGATTGTGGCCTAAATACACGTTAGTTCAATTTCGAATCCTGTACTGTATTAAGACGTTTACGTAAAGTTACGCTGTCTGGTCGGGGGTAGAGTGAAATAGCGACTCGTGTCGTTTGTAAAGTGATCCAAGTGACGTGAGCCGGAGTAATAGTTCGATGTGGCTGACCTCGGGCGACGTGGCGTCCTGATCACGTGACGAGGCAATCTCCAGCAGGTTAGTTTTAGTAAAGGCAGTAGGCGAGGCCCTGGCGGTTGTCGGTGTAGAAGGCGGGCTGGGTCGGGTTGGGCAACGAGAACAAGAGGGCGAGTGTCGCAAGTGTGGAAGGTGGCGCGCCCCTCCCTGGAACTGGAGCACTTCGCCGCGGCAGCCTCTTTCGTCAGCTCCGACCTCTCCCCCTTCAACCACAGCCACTACAAGCAACCACTGTACAAACCCTGATCATTTTACATTCAGCCATTTTTACAACATAACCTTTAAAACGCTGTAGTTTCTAGTAGCATATATGATTCGGTGATATACTTTTGGCACAACGTAGCTGTCTGTAGACCAATAGTAGGCATCAGATATTACAATAGCGGGATTCTTATTGGCTCAGTCAAATAGGGTAACTGCTCCAAGCACAAGCTAAAGCCAGTAATCTTCTGATAAGCTGAACGTGTGTTGAATTCCAGCAAACAGTCAAATTTTCCCGCGATAAACCGTCATCTCTAATGATGGTTTATCTCGGGAAAACTTGGCTGTTCGATGGGTTACAACGTGTGTTCAACTTATCAAAACTCACCGGCTTTTTCCTGTACGTGGAGCTGTTACCCTATTTGACTGAGCCAATAATAAATCTTGCTATTGTAATATTTAATGCTCGTCATTGATCTGCATGTTGCGAGAAACTACAGTTTTTCAAGAGTATGTTAGCACAAACGTTTTTCGCGACATGCTATAATCTCTAGCCATTTTACATATTTCCGCCACGTTTGTTTCAAACACTCCTGCTAACAAAGGCTGTATCCGAATTCTTTTCAAGTATATACATATCCGTACTTGTGACGTCACCAAGTGTGTGCTAGCTTTGTCTGAATTCTAGTTCTAGTAGACAGATTCTCCATACTTGACAAGTACGCGAAGTTGCTTACTTGTTGGCAGTTAACAGCATACTAGCTTCGGTCAGCGTATTAGGGGGGGTTGAGGGGAAGGGCTTCTGGTCAGCGCTTAAAATCTAGGTCTTTAAAGGGGTGTCATAACGTGGTTATGGAGCAGTGCCTGAATGAAGGGGCGGGGGGAATGGGAGATCTCCGAGACCGCTGACTGGCGCCATCGTCCGCGCACGATTCCCACTTGGCGAAAATCTGGTATCCGACTCCGCCAGGTATCGAACCCGGATCACCTCGGTGAGAGGCGAGTGTTCTGATCACTCTGCCACCGGTAAAGGGGGGGGGGAATTGATCCCTACCGCATTGGATTTATCTGTTTCTTCTCGATAACTTCTGTTCCAGTCGATGTATCAAAATTTTTGTCACGACACGGCATATATACAAACTTAATCGATTTTTTCTAACTACTGGAACAATAATATATTCATTATTTTGCAACGGGAAACAGCTGAAAAGGAAAAATCGCTTTATTTACGGGAGCGACTACAGAGGCTGCAGCATTAACAGAAACAATGCCATATGGATTCCAAAAAGTGAATGAAACAATAAACTATGCCTTGTCAGCGTGAAAAAAGTAAAACAATGTGTCTATTCCCTGATTTATAAGAATAACCGTAAAACCTATCAGTCAGGGATCAATCCCCCTTAAGTTGACTTTGATGTTTTATGAAGTCATGCGTTTCAGATGTTGGTAAATAAATTTTACGCCGTCAGTATTTATCTTTGTAACCTGTAAACATATTTCCAGTGGCGAAGTGTGGTCGTGTTCCAAGGCAAGCAGTTTGAGAACCGACTATACACTTTGAGCAGGTGACATCTGTGTTGCTGAGACTAAGGTTAATTCTATTACAGGTTAGAAAGATCAATGTTATAAGTTCGGCACAAGGAACATTTCTGCCACTTGAGCGCTGGTATCGCTAGTGCACCAAACTGACCAATCACGTGACTTTCCTGAATTTTAAGTTAGTAAGTTGATAATTTAAAATGCGAAATCGGCTTCTTTTCACTTTAAAATTAAATTGAATGACTTCTATAATTTACAAGTTTATTTTAAGTTAATTTTACTATGGTTTCGTATTTATCTGATATCTTAGCGATTGAAGCGAAACTAGTGGCAGAAATTTTCCCTGTGCCAAGCTCTCCCATAAGAAAACGTATTTTCTTTCTAACCTGTAGTAGAATTAACCTTACTGAGACCTGTGTGTATTACTGAGAACCAGTTTCTCGCCTCTTACATACTGCTGGCTGAGGAATGTACCTGCTCGCACCAGTCAAATGGTTACACAGGTAACTGAGAGTTCTGTACTTACCCTACAACACTTCACGCTCCGCCACTCCATATTTTACCAGGTAATAGTAACCACGACGCTCCTCGAGACTGACTAGGCGAGATAATTCTTCGGTGGTTCGACAGTATGGAGGGGGGGACAACACAACACTCAGTTCTGAACCCGGAGAGTCAGTTGTAAACATTGACGTCCCAGGGGCCGGGAATCGAACCCGGGACCCGTGGCCCAGCCGCCAGGAGCTTTAACCACTGAACAAAGCGGTCGGACTTGTGGGTTGCCAACGACTTGGGAACATACGCTCGCAGTGACGTGTGTCTAAACCCATTATTCAGATTGTTAAGAACATCGTATCTGCAGAAACGAAGTTTGTTTTAAATTGAATTGACGTCCCTCTTTTTGATTACAGAATTATATATAGTTAGCTACCTATGCCTAGCAAAATTAAAGACGATAATATTTAGTCGTTTTACTGCATTTGTTGATGAGTGGAGTGAATGATAACCAACATGACAAACGTCAGTTACCATATTCTTGTTCGTAGGGGTCGAGATAAACAATTGCGTTGTAAAATACTTAATATAAAAATCACGGTTACGTCCGGGGTACCGCTCTCCGCTACGTGGTTTCTTCTTGAAGTTTCGACAATGATTCTGACCATAGTATGTGGTGGCAGCTTATCGCCAACCCCCAGCCTGGAGACCCAGAGATGACGTGGAATGACCCTGTAAATGTATCGACGGATTGCAAGGTCGGCGGGAACTGGGATGCCACGAAGAAACCACAGTCTGCCGATGGCAACGTCCGCTATGTTTCCCACATGGGAGGAACCCATGGAATATCAAAGTTAGAATGACCGGAGCCCGGAACCGAACCGGGATCCTCCCGAATGCGTGTCCAACGTGTTACCGTTGCGCCACTTCGCGTGATAAGGACTACTGCTATGTTCCACCCCCCCCCCCATACTACCCAGGCCAACAACTTGCGAGCTATGATATGCTCGTAGACTGCCGCGATATGCAGCACAGCTATGGAGATTGGGAAGGGGGGTAGTTACGCAAGGAAGCAGGCAGGTAGGCGCGGGCCGCAGTTCGAGGCCCGCCTACGAGGTGATTGGCCCGAGGAAACCAGGTCGGCTGGGCTCGTTACCCCCGGCCAGGCCAGTCTTGCGACACGACGGTGCAGGCTGCCTGCCTCACCTTGAGGCGCGCTTTACGCAACCCGCCACACGCCCCGCCCTACTGCAAGCTTCACCCTGCCTTACCGGTGACTGCAACCCGCACAACTCACCCTCCTTGGCTTTCTGCACTGTTTTGTTAAAGGTGTCCACGAGGCAAAAATGCATAATTTTATATTTTCATGGCATAGTGTTCGTTTTATAAGCGCTCCTTGCGACTACATTTTCCACTTGTAAAGTCTTTTAATTCTCATAATTTATTCTTCCATAGCAGCATGCCAAAGTCAAAATTTTCAAGTTATGGGAACATAGGAATAACAAAAACCAAGTGACTTAAACGAATAAAATAATTTACACAGAAATTATACATTATGGACCTTATGCTAAAATATTTAAAAACTCACAATGAAATCCTTCCTTCTTTATAACAAATCTGAAAACTATGACAATTTACGTCATTTATTGCAATTAAAAAAAATGCAAAAGTAATTTGTGTGTTTTCAAAATGTTAGCATATTGCCCATAGTATCTGAGTTCGGTGTAAGTTATTTCGTTCTAGTAAGTCGCTTGGCTTTCCGTAAACCTATGTTCTCATAACAATCAAATTCTGACTTGACGTGCTGCAGTTGGAAGACAATGAGAGATAAAACAATTCTACAAGTGGAACATGTAGTCACAAGGAACGTCTATAAAACGTACACTATGCGGTACAAATATAAATAATTATTTTTTGTCACGTGAACACTCTTTAAGGTGGGATACCAGTAGCCATATTGCATTATTTTATTTTTATTTTTTATTTTTTAATTTTAAGAAATAATAACTGTAAAATTTCCTACTATAGCACGAATTTTATTTTCCTTACGATACAATACAAACATAGTAGTTGAAACTTTTAATGTGTATTTATGTCACAATCCGTCGAGCAAATTAAGAACATAAAAAAAAAAAAATATTTGATTGATAGCGACCTAAATGTATGTTAAAAGTTCGAATGCTAGGCTTGTTATGTAGCGCAAGATAAATATAATTAACGCTATAATCACAAATTTTTACTTTACTTTTCAGAATAAAAAAAAATGCAATGTGGCGGCTGATACCCCACCCCACCTGTCAGATCGGTTTTACGGTTTTTCTTATAAATCAGGGAATAGACACATTGTTTTACTTTTTTCACGCTGACAAGGCATGGTTTATGGTTTCATTCACTTTTTGGAATCCACATGGCATTGTTTCTGTTAATATTGCGGCCTCTGTAGTCGCTCCCGTAAATAAAGCAATTTTTCCTTTTCAGCTGTTTCCCGTTGCAAAATAATGAATATATTATGGTTCCAGCAATTACAGAAAATCGATTAAGTTTCTATCTATGCCTTGTAACAAAAATTTTGATACATCGACTGTAACAGAAGTTATCGAGAAGAAACAGATAAATCCAAGGTGGTAGGGATCAATGCCCCTTAAGCGCACCAGTTTATATTTACGCTGTTTTTACGAATATTATTATTTAAATCCCAGAATTGAGCAGACATCGGAAATCTACCACATAGTTGTGTTGAAAATAGATTTTTACCTAGGCCTAAATATATATATTTTTTTCAAAACATAAAATTTTGTAATTTTGATCAATTTCTAACTTAAATATTAATAGCATACGTTTATATAATTGTTTTTTCTTTTTGAAATGTTTTATAGTAAACATGATTTTTAAGACACATGTAAAACAGTTTTACGATACTTGTTCCTTTTGGATTTGAAAAATTTGTAAATAGTAACCCCGGCTGTTACTAACCTGTTAAGGTCAGTTGGGTTTGCTCAGTCACGTGACCATATCTGCAAGTGCCAGAGGCTGGTGCTTACAACCTCTACTCGAGTTATTATTTGAATGCTTCGAGCTGACATTTTGCCCTACCAATGTTGTCCTCGTGACTTTAAAGGGAAAGATCGTCATGTAGAATTTTTCTATTTTGTGCCTTAATTTTTTTCTTGAGAAAATTTATGGAACTATAACCTAACTGTTGAATAAAATACATATTAATAGGATTTTAGACGTCACAAATCGTTGTTTGCCGTTACTGTTGTCAAGATCCACTGAAAAAAAAGAGCATAGTTGTAGGAACCATAGGGACAACAAAACAGTTTGGTTGTTGGTGCTACTCTGGACAGTTCCTTCAACAATTTTTTTTTTGTGGAAGAAACAAAGAGCCTTGTTGCTTTTACACACCAGATGGTAACTTCTACAAAACAGATTGTTGAAGGAACTGTCCAGAGTAGTACCAACAACCTAACTGGTTTGTTGTCCCTATTTTAACACAAGTATGGTACCTACAACTATACTATTTTTTTCAGTGAGCAATAAGAATTTTCTAACTGAAATTAGATCTGTAACAACAGTAACAGCAAACGAAGATTTATGGCGTCTAAAATTCTATTAAATTGTATAATATTCTGCAGTTAGGTTGAAGTGTCAAAAATTTACCCAGTAGAAAAGGTATGACATAAATATTTTTTTTAACATAGTGACGATGTTTCCCTTGTAATATAACAGCCTCCTGTTGGTGTTTGCAACTCCATACTTCTACCCTCAAGACCAGAGGGGTGAGCGGTCAAACACTTGTGCGACTCTCGACGCAGTCATGTATAACGCAACATCCCGATACTGCGTCAGTAATATCAACGTCAGCTACAGTTCTGATACTGCTGACCAACACTGAACGTCATTGCGAGAGATCATGCTGTATCGCGACATTTTTTTGTGCCAACTTAACCTTGAAAACTCTGCAGATCCTTGCAACATGCATGATTAGTGGTCATGAACTTTTCGCGAAAATAATTTTGTCTCACCTTGTTTCATTGCCTTGCGTTCACATCTGCAGATGTGTTTCATGGGTATTGACAGCGTGACTGTGTGAAGTGATATCTCTCATTTGACTCACGCTTCTTTCATTTGCAGGTACAAACTCAAGACATGTTATCACTGGCCATGAAGCAGAACTGCAAATTCACACATGAGACACTAGGGCAAAATTCTTTTCGCGAAAATTCACGGCTCTATTGATTAGGTTATTATTCGTTTAACACGACGTATCTTTCTGCAGACCAATAACACGCATCAAAAATTATAATAACGGTATTCTCATTGGCTCAGTCAGATAGGGTAACAACCCCACGTACAAGCTAAGCCACCTTTTATAAGCTGAACGTACGTTGAAACCCAGCAGATGTCAGGTTTTCCCGCGATTCGTCTCTAGTTATTGGTAGCAGTTCTCGCGCGCAGTGGATATAGCTGCTCGCGCGATTCTAAGTAGCGGCCCCGTGCGAGGCTAAGAGGACACCTGAACTCACTCAAACTCGGAAAGACATATAGCATCAATAAAAACACGACTCTGGTGCGAATTTCACGCCTGCCCTCCAAAACTCATTTATGGCCTTTGTCCGGTGGTGTTGCTGTAGAATATACGTATATAGAGTAAGTTCTTGTGCTCGCCAGAAACAAGTTTCCAACATCCCGGAGACAGTGATTATTTCGTAAAAATTCGCCACTCTGCTAAAATTTTTGTTTCAATTATTGCGCTTTTTTATTTTTCTAATTTGCTTAGTGAAACCTGCAAATTTCAATTAATGTCTGTATACAGTACAGCATTGATTAATGTACCACCCTCTACTTTGCTTCAACAGAACACCATTTTGCTAGAATTTGAAGAATTCTTCCAAAGCAGTACAACCCATTCGTATTTTCGTTTACACGGCAGTAGATCACAGAATTTTTTTCCCCCATATTAGCTTACAAAACTATTGCGCTTATGTTCGTCAAGAGTTCCAAGCTCAAAATAGTTGTAGTTCTAGAGCGGGTATGTTGTACGCTATTGATTCTATTGTTTCATAATGCTCAACTAACAGTGGAAACCAACAACAATTATTTATTAATAAAAGCTACCGCTTAAAGCAACTTTGATTAACTGGATGTCGAAAGCAAATATCCAGAATGTGTACGAATTGTACCGTCAGATCCACGTAAAAGCGAAGCCAGTAATATTTTTGTAGGCTGCACGTACATTGATTCTCAACTAGAAGTCTTTTCCCGCGATAAATAATCTCTACGGATGACTTTTGTAACAACCCGCTGACATACACGTACATTGCGCGCCACTTTAGTTGGCGGGCATTCCATTAATCCGAGCACTAAGTCAAGGCACAGCATACTCCGGAATGAAAACATCGACTCCAAGTACATAAGGCATTCAAATATAAAACGGTGGTAGTAATGAATGCCTATCCTCTCTTCGACATTCTCCACTCGCCAGCCGCCAACTTAATGGCGCAGGCTGCACACATGTCAGACAGTACGGTTCAGATATTGCCAACTTGCCGGTAAGGAAAAGAAAGTTGTATGCAGTATGAAGTGGCCTCTTCCTCGTCGTCACTAGGGTGAGGGGTAGAATGAAAGACTAGACACTCTTTGGCTGAAGCACTTGGAAAGACGTAATAAATTCAACTTCACTTCTGTTATTTTACCGATGTAATAGTCTAAATTTTGAAGGGTCTATGTTGCACTGATTATTCAATGCATGAAGAAAATTGACCAAACATGTTTTTCACTTAGTTTCGTAAAACTAATAACATTGCGAAGTTTATCGGTATAGTT
This sequence comes from Medauroidea extradentata, assembly GCA_003012365.1. Classification (NCBI taxonomy): domain Eukaryota; kingdom Metazoa; phylum Arthropoda; class Insecta; order Phasmatodea; family Phasmatidae; genus Medauroidea; species Medauroidea extradentata. Next base: position 44,428 of record PNEQ01090637.1, read on the forward strand.
CAAGTCCATCCTATGTGTTTATAGTGTCAGCGATGGCGACTTGTGGTCGGGGTTATAAGCAACTAATGATATAGTTTTATGAAAACAAATAAGGAATTTACGTGACTTCGCTTCAACCGTATTATGCATAACGCCCAATATGAACTTATGTAACATTTTTTAAAAACAAATGCGAATCCTAAGAATTTTTACCAAGATTCAGTTTTTGGTTATCTCATGGTTGTCAGGTGAGGAAGTTCGAGCAACAAAAAGAGCTCACAGGAAATGGGAGGGGGGAAGGTAGAAAGACATGCCGACACTGCCATCTCTTTAAGTAAGCCACTGTTAGCTCGCTGAAACAATGGCAACGCGTTAAAAAAACAGTTTGGTTTACTTCTACACAGCATAAATTTAAGCAGTGGCTCTTATTTATACCTCACTTTCACTGCACTCTGAAAGACAACTATGCCTTTCATATAAATTTTCTCTATTTGGTAATGACCATAACGAGATCAAAATTGTCATTATCTGTCCAAATGTGTAATAAATATAGTGTCATGTGGATGTTTGTAATCGTATGTACGTAGACACAAAATGTGCAATCAATCGAAGGTCTAACACGAATTCTATCACAATCTGCAGTTGCAAGTTCTCGACAGATTAGTAGCCGGAAAAAATTGAATATGAGCGTGTGTGCGTGTGTATAGTAAAAGTAAGTAGGCTTTACGTCTTGTCGACAGCGAGGTGATTAGAGACGGTGATACATAGCTTGGTACAATGACAGGAGCTGGGATAGGAGTCGGCCATGGCTTTTGTTAAGGCTGTTCAGTGGCAAAAATGCATAATTTTACATTTGCATGACATAGTGTTCCTTTTATAGACGTTACTTGTGGCTACATTTTCCCTTGTTAAATCTTTTTAGTTCTCGCAGTTTTTCCAGAACAGCATGCCAAAGTAAGAATACGTAAGTTACGGGAACACAGTATTAATAAAAACCAAGTTTCTTACTCGAATGAAATAATTTACACTGAAATTAAGACAGTATGGGCAATGTGTTAAAATATTTGTATACATTTTTTAAATTGTTATAAATGAAGGAAATTGTCATCATATTCAGATTTTTTTTAATTACAAAGGAATCTCATTGTGTGTTATTAAATGTTCTAGCATATTGCCCATAGTATTTGGTTTGTGTAAATTATTTCATTCAAGTACGACGCATGGTTTTTGTTATTGCCGTGTTCGCGTAACTTACAAATTTTGACTTTGTCATGTCACTGTGGGATTTATTTCGGTATAACATTGAACACCGAAATCAGGATGACCGGAGGCGGGAATCGAACACGGGTCCTCTCGAATACGAGTCCGACGTGTTGACGTTGCGCCACTTCGCTCGGTTGTGTGTGTGTGTGTGTGTGTGTGTGTGTGTGTGTGTGTGTGTGAAGACCACCTTGTAACATTACTGACGGCGCCGCCCCTATTTTCTGCATTCAGAGCAGGAGATTTGAATGCCCGGTAGGAAGGAACTACAAAAAAAGTGGTTTAAGTGAAGTTACAGACATCCCAGTAAAAATGTGTTCGTAAAAGATAATTCCAAATTAATAATATTATTACTAAGCAGTTTGTGAAAACATTATTCTCGTGTACAATAGTTAGAAGCTCTCTCTTCTTCAGCGCATTCACACGAGAAGAAGAAATTGTAAAGGTCGTAAACGTGCTATAATCACTTTTTGAAGACGGACCTTTATACGTGTGTTACACTGCACCACTCCGGGTAACTTCGACTATGTCCCACGAACCATCCAATTAATTTAATTTTGTATGAAAATCCCAAGATTCCCTTCAGTCTTAAACATTGGCGAATTCTTATCTGTTTAAGATGGTTTCACTACAACCCATTTTGTAAAACAAAAATACGTAGTGCAAAATTACTCCGAAATGGAGAAATGTAACCCCGCTTCGCGATACGGTAGGAAATGAAAAACAAAACACACACACATGTATACATAATAGCATGTTCTTTAGTTTTGGGCGGCCAGTGGTAAGACCACTCGCCTCCCACTAAGGCGATTCGGGTTCGACCTCCGGAGATAAATAAGTAAAATATAAAACTGACAATTGCTAGTACGTGAAATAGCATTGCTGTATGTGCAAGTCCCTCTGAAATGTTTACGGAAATTGCCGTTCAGGCTGATTGTCTTCTCTTGTGCACGTTGCTGTTAAATTGGCACAGTATCATAAACATATTTCTTAAGGGGTATGGAAAGGTACAATGTCGAGCGGACGGTTGGGATACTCAATCATCAATAAATTCTGAACTACTCATCAAAATTCAATGAGATTTTTTTGCCGAGTAGATTTTTTATCAGCGGACGTTTATTTATATAGCACTGCGCTGTAGTATGCTTTACTTTCGAGCAAAAAATTGAAAACTGTTTTGGAAAAATAAGAGTTTGAAACCACAAAATCTACAAAAAATGAAAAAAAAAAAATCATTTTTATAATTTTTAATGTGATAATATCTAGGTCTCTATTATATCTGAGTTTCAAAAATACTCGCGTTTTCATTTGTGAATAATTTTATTATCCGAAAACCTTTACATACCACTTAAGCTATTCACAGCGTTGTTTGACCGATAGACCTGTTGTTCACGTCGGAGTTTGTGGACGTGGATCTGAATAAAGTGAAAGCCCAGGTTAATTTATATTTTCAGCCAGTGACATCTTTCCGCAGCTTGTAAATGTAAACACTTGATGTAATCTCAATAGTGCCAAAATAATGAAAGAAAACGTGGTTAAATTTTAAAAACTTTTTTCGTGGTTACATTACTCCGACTGTATTAAACTGTACGAACGAATAGAAAACACATGGTCGTCTTACTATTCCATCAGCTGTCAACTTGCATAACTAAGACATTCCGTCCGTAGTCACATGGTACATATTGTAGTTTTAAGGGCGCGGTGTTCTTCAGAAATTGTCATCACCATATTTTTATTGATTTTATTTGTACCAGATATTTTTTTCTTATTTTAGACACAAAATGTGACTAAATTTGGCTCTCATGAAATTTTTTACTTCTCATAGTTTTCGCGTAATGACTTGTTAAAGTCAAAATTAGCATGTTTCCGTTGTAGGACT
>PNEQ01090637.1:47645-79338 GCA_003012365.1 Medauroidea extradentata
TAAAAAAAAAAAAAAAGGGGGGGGGGTTAAGATAGCTGAACTTGTAGCCTACAACATCGTTATTCACTGAGAATTTTTTTTCAGTTTGGTAAGTAAATTTTTAGTGTCGTCCTTAATAAAAACGGAAACATGCAAATTTTGGCTTCAACGAGCCATTACGCAAAAACTATGTGAGATAAAAAAAATTATAAGAGCAAAATTTAGTCACATTTTGTGTCTGTAAGAAGAAAGAAATATCTGATACAAATATAAAAATAAAAACATGGCGATGAAACTTGCCGTACGCCGCGCCCTTACTCGTCAAAAAGTAGACGAAAGATTGTAATTGAAAACAGTGGCAAGTGTTTTAAACATGTTTGTAAATATTATCTCGACAACAGTATTGTGCTTATCCGCCTCGCATATCTTCATTCCCACAACACTTTAAATACAATACATGACATGTTTCGTAATTGTAATCGGACACGCCATAGACTCGTAGGCCTATTGCTTACAGCAAAACTAACTGCGCATTGTATGTCACTATTTCAGAATGAAGGCCCAACACTAAACAAGTAATTAAAATAAAACGTTTTAATTTAATGAGCCAAGGCCATGAGTTATCGTTTCTACTGTCTTTACGGTACTTTTTATTATTTTTTTAAAATCCAAAACGAGCGCATACATCGAAAAACAGTTGCACAGCACTTACGATCTTTTGACATAGTTAAATACATAAATAAATATATATAATATATATCTGGTTTGATACGCATATTAAATTATTTATGTATACCAATAAGTTGCGCAGAAATAATTTTGTCTTGTTAGGCCACGTGTTACCTCGCGTATGAGGCTGGGTGATTTTTTTTTGTTTTGAAAACTTTCGCGGAATACTTTTTTTTAAAATTATAATTTATCTTCATGCATATTTAGTGTAAAAGGCGCAGTCTAAATTTGACAACAACGTACTAGTATTTTGACGTATGCTTGTGGTGTTGTAGGCAAAGGTTCTTTGAAGTACTGTCATTATCTACTCATCTTACGTAAAGGAAAATATAAAATACGGTGTAGCCTAGAATACAAATTTATTTTCTTGGACCATAGCCCAGTTACTATGTTATCCAAGTTTCACTAAGCTGCGCATACTTATCAGTAGATACCAGGATATATCGTGGGTTCAACAACCTTCTGTCTGGACTCCACATGTCCTCAGCTACTTGTACATTGGCTGTTGCTCCAGTGAGTGGACAGTTGTACATGTGACAAGGTAGAACGGCAGTCAGTGAGTGTTCACATGCAGGTGACCCAGTAGCGAAAGTAATTAACGTGTACACGACTTTGAAATCTAATCACGTCTTCTCAAATGAATTCGTGAAATTTCCGAATCTCTACTTACCAGAAACGTTTGAGTGGTATAGTTCTTCCACATTATTCCTTTGTATCGGTCAGTTACGTAATCACGAATAACATGCAATTAATTAACACTTGTATACGTTGTAAAATTATTGTAACTTTTGTTTTGACGAATATATTATTTAGATTTATTGTCTACTTTTTATTACAAATTAAATACGCATTTAGTTTTTAAAAACATAATATTTTTCTTTGTGATTACGTAGGTGTATAACTCAGAATCCGTTTTCTGAAAATATATTTTTTCACTGCCCCCTTGAAGTTGGTGAGGCGAGAAATATCTTGATAAAAAAAAAGACAATTTCAAAAGCGGTTAATTGATTGAAGTCGGTTGGTTTGTGCTGGATAAGGTTGTATGTCAAGATAATTATTTGTACATCAGCAGTGAGGTTATTTGGTCCCAGTGTAAGTTATCTTGTTTACTGTCGGGAGGTCCTGGGTTCTATGCTATGTTGGCTTCTCTGTGGATGATTTTCCGCCAGACGGTTCAGCGCGGATACGTATTTTGCGCAGTTTTCAGTTACTAGTAGTTACCTTATTGGAATAAACGTGTGATTATCGCCCTTGCGTAAATTGACGTTTGTGGACAGAAATAAAGAGGAATCGTGCCGGACGATGCCGTTGGTCGACGGGTTTTCTCGGGGATCTCCCGTTTCCCCTGCTCTTTCATTCCGGCGCTGCTCCATACATCGTGTCACCCCTCACCAGTGCTCAAGACCTCGATGTTAAGCGCTGAACAATATCTCTCACTCACACTAGTACCTGAATGTGAGATACCCCGGTCTTAAAATTGGCTACCTTTCTACAGATCACTGACAAAAGAGTGAAATAATGTTTATTTCAGATTGTTCGGAAAATACTTCGGCATAGGCCTAGAGGAGTTAAAGAATACAATACATATGCACGCTGTCTTGCGTGCAAAATTAAAGAGAAAAACATTTATTTAACGTTGTATTTTCAGAATTTTTCAAGTCTTGTAGACTCGCTAGTTAAATTCAGTTTCGTCCTTTGATAACTTATGTAATCTAAGGCTGATAAGTACTTATGCATAAAAACAGAAAATCGGGGAAGTATTCATAACTCATATTGAAGTTTGTAAGTTATTTTTTGGTTGAGGTCTGTTAGTAACTTTAAGTAACTATGGTGGTATTCCATTATGTACTTCAGCAGTGTTCTGTAGCATCAGTTCTGCAGACTTTAACCTACACATGATGCAGCGTTCAGACATGAAATGCATATTTAAAATGCAGTACTTTGCGGAGTTTATGTTGAAGGAATTTTATGTTACTTAAATTAATGTGCTTGATAAACTACACATTTTTAGGTAGATGAATTAATAATTTTTAGGAATGTACTTAAGTAGCGAAAGGTAGGGTGGACAGCACATAAATAACTTCCAACATATAAAAATTTTATTTGACACAAATAAAAACAAACAAACATACAAAAAGACACACACGACGCAATGAAATGAAATTAAATTAAAAGCATAGTTTGTACAGCGAAAGCGATTTTACGATATTGTCGTAATCGTCGATTTTCAGGTGGTGACTCGCGTAAGTTGGGAGTTATTTGGTTGTTTAACCAAGGATGGCCTTCTTGTAACCCAGGGCGGGGGCGGCGTATCCCAGAGCGGGGGCGGCGTAGCCCAGGGCGGGGGCGGCGTAACCCAGAGGAGCGTGGGCCACGGCGACGGGGGCGGCGACCTTGGCGACAGCGGCCAGGGGCTCCTTGTGGACGACGGCGTTGAAACCGTTGACGGGGTCGGCGGTGTACTCGACGGTGCGGCGGGTGCCGTCAGGCTCGGTGAGACTGTAGCTGCCCTGGACGACGTCTCCTTGACGGCTCTCCTGCTGGTTCTTGGAGTCGCCGGTCAGAGCGTCCTGGATGTCGTAGGCATAGTTGTAGGCTGGGTTGGGGTCGTAGTCGGTGTCGACGGCCAGGGGAGCGGCGACCTTAGCGACGGCGGGGGCGGCGTAGCCCAGGGCGGGGGCGGCGTAGCCAAGCGCAGGGGCGGCGTAACCCAGGGGGCGGGCGGCGTAACCCAGAGGGCGGGCGGCATAGGCTCCGGCCAGGGGTGCGCCGGGAGCCACCACGGCGGGGGCGCCGATAACGCCGGCGTTGGCGGCGGCCACAAGGGCGGCGAGAACCAGAAGCTGGAAAAATAGAGATTTTCATGAAACTTGTTGGCTATGAAACACATTACGTCTCTAAAAATCTCTACAAACCGTCCCAGAATGTTTAATATTTCTCACTTAGAGATAAAACTGCTTCAACACATTCATCGTACTGTCTATAATTATACATACGCAATGCACTTGCTTTGATTAATGCACTCATCTCTATGAGGAAACTAATTTGATCTATATAACTTATATTTTGGGACACGGCAATGCGATAAGTTGCGCGTACATTTAATAAGAAAACTTTTACTCCGGTTGAAAGATACAGATATAGCCCTAGATGGATGATTTGAGAAAACTTGTCTGGAAGTTACTAGACACCGAATGACTATAAATCACTGCAGAGTTGGGGATGGCGTTGTGATTGTCGTAATAATTATTAGAATCTGTCTTAAAGAGATAATTTAATACTGCAATTCTATGATAGCTTTGAACATCTCTTGACGTAGCGCATTCAATAGTTTTAGATTACAGTGAGTTAGGCCATGCTTCGAATAATGGAGCGAAATGTAGTAAATATACTGTGGCAAAAATCATGAAAAACTTTACAATTCTTTTTATTCCACAATTTGAATAGCCTCATAAGTAGGGAAAGGAATATTTCGCGAATTCACTGACCGACATGTTATAATCCACTGTCCTATACATACTCGAGCCCCGTCTATCCGTTCATTGTTTGCTGTTCCAAGTAGCAGCTAATGGAGGAATGGTCGGCTTGCGTGTACACAGGACAGTGGATCCTAGCCTGCAGGTTATTAAACTCAATATTCCTTTCCCTACTCCTAAGAGTAACGATCTGTTTGGTATACCGACATAAAGGGGTATGGAAAGGTACGAATTCGAGCGGACGACTGAAATACTCTATCGGCAATAAAATCTGAACTACTAATCAAAATTCGATGAGATTTTATTTTGCAGAGTAGGTATTTTATCAGCGGACGTTTATTTATGTAGCACTATGCGGTAGTATGCTTTACTTTCGAGTAAACAATTAAAAACTTTTTTTTTTAAATAAGGGCTTGAACCACAAAATCTACAAAAATGGAGACAGGACATTATGGCATGCAAGCTATCCCTCACGAACTTTTCTATGCAAAGTGTCTTTTGAACAAGTGTAGCGGCAGCCAGCCTAGTTCTGCTGATGTAGACAGGACATTATGGCTTGCAATGTGTCCATCAAGAGCATTACTAGGCAAAATGCCTTTAGAACGAGCACGGGGGCTATCAGCCTATTGTTGCTGATGTTGACAGAACATTGTGGATTGCAAGCTGTCCCTCAAGAGACTTTCTAGGCAAAGTGCCTTATGAGGCTGGCTGTTGCACCGACTTGTCCTGCCTACATAACAGACTCGAAGGGACATAAGAGAAATGCGAGTATAGTTACCTTGAAGGCCATGGCGTGTGTGTTGATCGTCTGCTGAGAGTGATAGCGACCGAGACGCGGGCTGCGTGTTATATACCGTCGTCCCGCGGCCGAAATGGACCCCCGAGGGCACGGCGAGAAGGGGGTCGCCACGCCCTCACCCGGTGACCCCTAATCTGTTCTCCAGAGAGGGGAAAGGGAGGGGAAGGGCACCAGCAGCAGTCAGGGGTCTGCCGCCGCCGGCGCTCGGCGTCTCTTTCGTCCCAGCGCCGCTCGAGTCACTCGTGTAGTCGATGGCCATGTCATCCGTGCCTTACTACAGAACCTAGTGTTTAGACGTTCAGCAAGTTCTGTGGCGACTGTCTTAGTTTTAGGCTGCGTCGTCATCAACACAGTTATCATGTAATCGGCTGTTTCCTCTCTGGCACTTTTAAATGCCCTTCTTGTAAATCACACTTTCCTTTAAATCATCTTATTTTTATTATTCAATTCATTAATTTTTGTGTGACATCATATTGAAGTTATAACTGCTGCCGTTTTTTATTGGATGTATTGGATTTATTTACTGTCTCGGGCTCCTATGTACACTGATATGTGTGTGTACATGTATGTATATATGGGGGGAGGGGGTGCAGAATCAAGCATACGATGTTAACGGCAAAATGTTGTACGACGACATTTGACGTGCACAATGTGGTAAGTGGTAAAACTTCACGGAGATAGTCCACTCTTGCACTCCACGCCCAGCTGTTATTTTTCTACGTTACGTCAAGTTAACTTAGTATCATCATTAGACTGCTCGGGATTTCAGAACAGAAGTAGTAAGACTATGATATGTGTGTAGTGTAAGAGGAGACTGACTCAGTACAGTGCTATGTTGCCATATTGTGCGTGTAAAATGTCATCGTATAACTTTTTCCGCACTAACATTTTCGTCTCCAATTCAACCCATGATTCGCGTGGTGTGCGTGTGCTCGTTATGCGTTTGTTTCTGGACATTCTGTATGTATGCATGTGGTTTGGCGTGTATAATATAATACGCAAACTAGCGACCCGGCTAGCACTAATTATCTATAGCCAAGAGTTGAAGTCTATAATTTTACATGCCGCACACTTTCAGGTCTCGACCCTACTTAATTTATTTATTCTTTATTATTAATTAATTAATTTGTACAGAAAATATGACGCAAAACTGGAAAAAGAAAAAAATGTTGATCTGATCGCTACCAAACTTCACAGGATCACCCGGTGGGCTAATCTGAAGATTGCCTGAAAATTTCATCAAAATCGCCCCAGCCGTTTTTGAGTTCATAAGGAACATACATAGGCCTACACACATCGATGTGTGCATGTACGTATAAACGCTGGAAAATAGCAAAAATGTTTAAAATCGATAGTCTCCAATAAACTCTAGTATCTTTATTATTTATTCTACTGTTATTGGATGACGTAATTTGTGACACGTGTAAATCGTTTCGGGACAAACCACACTCGTTCTGTGTTAAATCTGTATTGGGCCTGTTGAAGAGAGCTTCAAGTAAACGATAGCCATTATCCATAAATGACATTAAGTTACCTGTACAATTATTTTCACAAAAAAATAAGTATTTGTGAGTGTGGTACATATTCAGGGAAGGGGGCTGAATGTATTATTAACAGTTTGTGAGCACAAACATTTTGATATTCAACTGGCGTCGATATCAAGGCTCATTTTACCTTCGCCATAGCAATAAGAGTATTACACATATGAACATTATATTCGTACTTTATCACAGACACAGTCGTTCTTATTTTAGCTGCGTTCTGCAAAATATAATTTAACAATCGGTAACATTAAAAACCTAATCCAAAACAAGTTTTTGTAAAATTTATAGTCTTCCATTCTTTGTACTTCGGCGAACGCAGTGAAAATAAGAACGACTGTCTCTTTCATAAAACGCGAAGATAATGTTGATATGTGTGATACTTATATTGCTATATCGAAGGTAGTATTAGCCTTGATTTATATGGAGTTCATGCGGGTTGCATACATGCGCCTGATACACTGGAACCGCCTCTTAAGGGTGTTCAAGTGCGATGAAGTCATAATTTTATATTTTTATGAAATAGTGTCAGTTTTGTAGACGATACTTGTGGGTGCTGTATCCTCTTATGAAACAATTTTAGCTGGCGTAGTTTTCTCATAACGGTGCGTCAAAGTCAAAATTTGTATGTTATGTTGCCGTGCAAATAGTGAAACCAATAGACTTACGTAAGTGAAATAATTCACAGTGAAATAACATACTATGGACTACGTAATAAAACATTTGAAAAATCCCGCGAACTGTTTTTTGTATTTTAAAAACTTGCTGAATTTGCAACTCCTTTTCTGTACTTTTGCAAATTTTTTAAATTCAAAATATTACGTTGTGGGCTTTTTTGAAATGTTTTATTGCACAGATCATGGCATGTAAATTCACAGTGAATTATTTTAAGTAGGTCAGTTGGTTTTCGCTATTTGCATGGCAGCGTAAGAAGCAAATTTTGACTTTGAAACACCGTTATGAGAAAACTATGAGAGCTAAAATTGTTTCGTAAAAATGAAATATACTCACAAATATCGTCTACTAAACTAATAATATTTCATAAAAATATAAAATATGTTTTTATCGCGCTTGAACACCCTTAAGAGTGGATAAATATACGCTGAAAACATCAATTGATTACCATCCAGGGCATCACCAAGCCTGCCATCCGAAGGCTGGCCAGGCGTGGCGGAGTGAAGCATTTACGCTTTTTTCGAAGCCAACATGGATGAAATACTCAACGACAATCCTAGATAATGGTATTTGGTAACTTTATGAGTAAATATTTATCCAGAATTACTAATTCGTTAGGCGTGATCTCTTGCGCCGCAGTTAAATGCACGAGGTTCCGGCGTCAGAGATTGTGTCTCAGAAGTTCGTAACACTGGAAACAATTTGGTTTAAAACGTTGGCTAAAACTATTGTCTAGGATTGCTATTGTTTAATTTCCGCAAATTGGCTTCAAGATACCTACAGTTATAGATTAATGATTTTAGCGTTGAGTTATGTATACCACACCCTCTTTAAGTCACCTCCGAAGAAAATAATCTTAGTACTCAAGTAGAGCACATGGTCGTTGTTGGAGACATCCACTCTCAAACAGAGTATATCTGTATGCCGCATTGTAGGGACTCTGCACGGCAGTTTAATATCACACTGAGGAGAAGTTTAATTATTTTATATAGCTGCCACGTGTCTGAGTAGAAGCAGGTCCTAGCGTGATAATTTAATTTATAATACATCTACCTGCGCGTTAGAGGCTAAGAAATTACGGAACTGTATAAGTGCAAACGTGAAGCTCGCATCAAAGTCGCAGTGCCTCAGCGAGTTAAACGCTGAACTATAGCGTGCAAGATTCGAACCGATCCATGTTTACTGTGGGACTTCAAAGCGGTGACCATTTTATTTTATTGCTGTAAAGTCTGTCGCAAGTTAAGTGCACGTTTCAATTGAGTTTTCGCATTCATCCGGTTAGGTCTCTTTTTAGTACGGGAGTCTGAAAATGCAGTTTTTAGCTATGTTGGATGGCTTGGGAACAGTGTGTTTATTGATCGCGGTGTCTTAACAACGGCATCGGACCTTGTCCGAAGGTTGTGTTTTTTTCGTACATTGGTACAATGGATACATGTGGAATAGTTACGTATAAGAAATTGTATTTACGAACACACTGCAACGCACTTGAAGCGAGTGGTAGGCGGCGGCCATAAAAACTGCAGATGCATATATGCGCTAGGTGCAGTTAAACCTACGACGTCTCTTAGTTGGTAGGTTGGGGTCAAGGTCACTATTAAGGACGTTGCACATAGTATCGACTTGTACCATAAAATGCTATACAATTCTGGTTTCTTCATTGGCAGCCAACTAAACTCTTTTGCAACTGCCAACTATGTTTTTTGACCTATTAAAAATAATTGTGTTACTGGTGTTCGTTTTAATGATGAATACTACATATACACATCCCAGCGAAAGATGTAAAACACATTCGGACGGGATATCGATTTTTATATGTGCCAACAAGTACAGACTTTAGGGTCTGTATTACGACCTCTAGTTAAATGTGTGGAATATCTATCTCCTAGTTAATCTAACTAGTGGTTTAATCACTCCGCCTGTATTATGAAAGTTTCCGTAGTTAAGTTATCTCTTAGATAACTATACGAAAGTTCTGGTTTGGTATTTCGGGTGTTGGCAATAAAAATCACTATTTTCTAGAACTATTGTAATATGTAGTATTGCAATGCTGACTATCATTGGTATAATATGCAATGTTTTTTTTTTTACTTTTAACACTATTGCATGTATGTCCTAAACACATTTTATTCAAGTGGCAACGTAAATAAATTGTGAATAAATACCTGTTTCAGTATGCTTAGAACATTGTGAAATAAATATCCCCTCTAGTTTCCTTGCTTGGGGAGGGCATTTATTAATATCACATTTTGCGCCGACTAGTTTTGACTCCGCAGTACATTTTATTTAAGAATTATTCTGTTGCGATTCTCTTTATTTTCATAAGATGGGAGAGCTATAATTTTATTTTAAATTCTTTCGTGAGAATTTTAAAGCACTGTTTCTTACCTGACATAATTAAATTGTTGTCTACACATACCATACCTAACCTACCTCGGTGAACATTGAACTTGCAAATCACCTAGGTCTAGTTAAATCCATGGCCATGTATAGTCTTACGATTGCCATATGTATTTGCAACATATAACGTAAGCACATAACTGGCAATTTGATCTACGACTCCCTAAATGACAAAAGCCTTATGTAAAATAAGTTATTAAACAATAGGCCTACTCAAACATGGCTTGATCTATATCTATTTCACAATACAGAAACCATAATCTCAAAACTGCATAAACAATCACGATTAAAAGAAAGACAGGTGTTCTACCTGGTCGCCATTTTCGAAGCTTAACTAACGGATAAGTGTGCAGCTATCACACCAAGCAGTAGTTAACTTGAATACTAGGTAAAGGTTCTAGTTAACATTATCTATGAGTCATAATACACTATTTTACTCTGACCTAGAGTTAAGATTTAACTAAATGTGTAACTAGAGGTCATAATACAGGCCCTAATTAATATTATTGGTTGCACAGTCTGTGATTTCTGCAATATAACCGCATAACTCTGCTTAAGGCCTTGTTACCGAGTTTTGCAGTGATTTCGAAATTATTTTTGTTAATGCTAGCTCGTGTTTTACTGATCAAACCTGTGTTGAATGACAAAGTACGAAAACGAACAAGAAAAAAAATATATATGTAACACACACAAATATAGAAAAAAAGGAAATCTCAGAGGAATTCAGTCAGTTTTTTTCTCAAAATAATTGTTATATTAGACAAAAAATAATTCTAGAGATAGAATTCAGTCGAATATCGACACAAACCCCAGACACAAAAGACACACACACATATAGAACCAGATTCTCACCTAATGTACGTTTCTTTACGTATAAAAATACTTGTGTAACCATTTCTTCCTGCTGACCAATAACTAATGTGGAAAACTTTACTGAGACATTGTACTTTTGATGGTATAATTCTTTCTAGAGAATTGTATAAGTTTGCATACCTTCTGAATAAATATGCGTATTCGAAGAACAATTTTTAAACAATTTTATTAGGTCTATGAAATTTCGTGTTGATTCGATAACCAGATATATGAGAAGTCAAAGAATTTCTGAATTTGTATTTATGCTAATAGTTTTATGATCGATATAATTTCGGTCTTTGAATAGATTTATACGGTGTTGAGTGCATCTTTGGAAGATCACGTATACTTCAGATACGAAATATTCTCCGGCTACTTTTGAGAACTTTTAAACGCCCTTTTAAATTTTTTTTTAAATTGTTTGTGCATTTTAGAAATTTAAATGTTTGGTCAATCATTTGAAGTAAACACAAATTGATTATACTGCAACTGTACTTTTTGTAAACGCATAGTGAGTTTTAATTGAGAATTTTTTAACTCTACAGGAAAAACCCGCAAAGTTTAAGTTATTATTTGCCGACACGGTAGACTTCAATGCGCTGTACATATCTGAGAACAATATCTGATTTCACTGGTTGCTGACCTCCCCACCAGTTCATTAAATTGAGCCAAATTTTTCAGCACGTTGGTCACACTATGTCTGACACAAGCACGGTCGTAGAACAGGTCTGGACACTCGCCTATCTAACAATGTATTTTGCTTGACCCTCTTGTTGTTTGGCTGTAGTCGTCAAGTTACCGAAAATGTGTGTGTGTGTGTTTGGAGCTACTATCAGAACTGTCGAGCTCAAACTCCGCCCATTTTTTTTTTCAGTGTTTACATTATAAAGTAAATAAAGATTGCTGAAGTCATAATTTAGGATAGTAAGCAAAGGGAGTTTTTCATAAATTTATAAAAAAAATACGTTTTGATAAAATGTCAGATGGAAGTGGGCGGAGTTTGAGCTCGACCGCCCTAACTGCAGCGCCAATAAAACACAATATTGTCGGTAACTTGGCGAACTACAGCCAAACAACAAGGGGGTCAAGTTTCCAGGCGAGCGTCCAGACCTGTTCTACTACGGCCGTGCTCTGAACTTATGGTATTGACCAAGACAGTTCTTTGGATCGGGTCAGGAAATTGTCAGCAAATCGTAGGTATCTACTGTGGGAATTTAGATAAATTAATCCACTCTACTATTATTGTTTATACACTATCTTAATATTCCAGGTTTTATCGACGTCAGGGGATGAGAGGCTTCGTTCTATATAACTCACCACAGGTAGTGGTTGGTATATGTGCGCTCAGAATTAGTGCACTCACTGTGCACTAAACAGACTTTCTTCTCCTATGTGGGCTCAGAATTAATGCAGTCACTGTGCTTTAAACAAGATTTTCTTTTCCCTGGTCAAGGCATTGCGATTACCTCTAGTCCGAATCACCATTGCAGTGTGTTTGTTCAGAACGTAACTTTACAATCTTTTCAATGGGATGAAATAGTTGGTGTGTGTGTATGTATGTATGTATGTATGTATATGTATATATATGTATATATATGTATATATATATGTATATATATGTATGTATGTATGTGTGTGTGTGAGTGTGTTTGTGTGTGTGTACAATATATAAAGGTTACCTTTTTTATCCCATATTTAATATGGACACACACATCACTATCCGTCATATGGCGTTTTTTCCTTCATGTGAAGGGCACAGAAAATATCACCAAACTGGTGTCAAAGTCTGCACTGTCCAGCAGTTACAGGCTATGTATGTTAAAACTGATACCAATTGAATCCCTGATTATTTTACCACGTTTTAATTAACTCGCTTTCTTGTCGGATACATGTAAATGTTGGTTGCTTAAAATCGATTGCAGAATCTCTCGCACACAAGAATAAAAAGCAGAAAATAATGACTTCAATAAAATCATTTTAATATACCACGTTTTTAATACGAACTTAAAAGCAGAACATAATTTCTCCTATGGGAATACTTGTAAAATATAGAACGAAGAACGCTGGGTGCCTTCAATAGATAATAGTAAGGAGTTATGACTAGCCGTTATTGAGAAAACTCGCGCAACAGATCACATCATTTCAAGTGAAATAAAATTGTTAGTCACTCGGTGACCTTTTCATGTATCAATTATCCACTGCATGCGCCCGATGTTTTTGGTTTTATATTTTAGAAGGTAAGTTTTAATAACCACATATATACATTTTTTTATTTAAATGATTATTTTAGTTACAATCAATTAGTATATTTATGTCGCTTATTATAAACACAGCAGTGTAAATAATAAAACACAATGTGTAACTGTCGCCTTACTCAAAAGTTAACATCTTAAGCCGCAGTAAATTATCGCTGGCTAAATGGTTTTCAACTTGTTAAATTTAACATTAGCAGCATGTACCTATATTTTTGTTTTTAAATTTTATCTTCTGTGCAGATATGTTGAAGGAATTTGATACACGTTTAGTATGTTTAATGTTGTACCTTGCTCGTCCAGCCCCGTGTCCACTGAACTCTGTGAGCATGTCGTATGATTGACGACTGAAATCTGCGGTCTTCACCTGAAGAGAATCAAGAAGTTTGAAACATGTTACGAGTTGTAAGGTACGACAGCACACATGCTGTACTAATATACCTACCATACCAAGACTCACATTCACTATCTTTGACATATTAGTCCTACACGGGCTCTGTTCATTGTGGATGATGACTGCCTTGTCGTAGTTTTATGAAGGGGCTTTATTTGGCTACATATAGGCCTAGTTTATAGGTTCTAATTTTACGTTATTAACGTTTCGTTTTAACCCATCCATAGGTTTACCAATCCAGATTGCAACGAATAAATAACATATATGCATACAGTCAGTTTCCAAAACGAGTATGAGTTATGTTTTTTTTTTAAATCATAGACGATAACTGTTTACATAAATTATTTTGAAAATTGTAGAAAACAAAGTCTTGGAAAGAAATGATGTGATATGGTCAACATTTGTTACATTGTGTATGTGAAACAGTAAATTATTTTGACTGGTTTTTCTACTATTGTTCTTTTAATTAAAAATTTATTTCTGAAAAAAAGGTGCAGGTTCGCAAGTACAGTTGTATACAGTTGTTGAAATATAGGTAATGGATGAGAAACTGTGGAATTCGTTCAACATAAAAAATTTATTTTTTTACACACACAAGCATACAAAAGATACACACGACGCAGTGGGATGAAATTAAATTAAAAGCATAGTTTGTACAGCGAAAGCGAGATGACGAGATTTATCGTAGTCCTCGACTTGCAGGTGGTGGCACGATTCAGAAGGGGGATGTTTGGCTGTTTAACCAAGGATGGCCTTCTTGTAGCCCAGGGCGGGTGCGGCGTATCCCAGAGCGGGGGCGGCATATCCCAGAGCGGGGGCGGCGTATCCCAGAGGAGCGTGGGCCACGGCGACGGGGGCGGCGACCTTGGCGACGGCGGCCAGGGGCTCCTTGTGGACGACGGCGTTGAAGCCGTTGATGGGGTCGGCGGTGTACTCGACGGTACGGCGGGTGCCGTCAGGCTCGGTGAGACTGTAGCTGCCCTGGACGACGTCTCCTTGACGGCTCTCCTGCTGGTTCTTGGAGTCACCGGTCAGAGCGTCCTGGATGTCGTAGGCATAGTTGTAGGATGGGTTGGGGTCGTAGTCGGTGTCGACGGCCAGGGGAGCGGCGACCTTAGCGATGGCGGGGGCGGCATATCCCAGGGCGGGGGCGGCATATCCCAGGGCAGGGGCGGCGTATCCCAGAGGACGGGCGGCATAGGCGCCAGCCAGAGGTGCGCCGGGGGCAACCACGGCGGGGGCGCCGATAACGCCGGCGTTGGCGGCGGCCACGAGGGCGGCGAGGACCAGAAGCTGGAAAAGAAGGTATTAACTTTCTTAGTCGATAACAGTAATCACAGTGCGTCTAACAGAAGTCGTTATCATATCTTAGTAACAACATAGTTGAGATCTTGGCATCTGATGTGCAGGCGCGCCACTTTGTTTCTATTCCGTGTGTTTCGGAAGACACTGCAACCTCATCAAAGCGAAGATGAAGGTTGAGACTGCAATGTCCTCCTTAACGTCGGCTAGAAATAGAAACAGATATCTCCTTGACAACTGCCGCGATGGTCAACAATAATGTATTTTCCTAAGCTATCAACATAACTTGAAATATATAATTGTATTCTTGTTTTTCCTAATAATAATGAGTCGTACATAAAAGTTGAGATAAGTTTAATGCTAGGTGTTAGCATGATACTGATGCAACCTTGTAAAGCTGTACTTGTCATGGGAACTGTTTTTCGAATGGTAAATTGATGTTCAGTGGGTTTTTATATCTAACATAAGATGTCCTGAGACTGACTGTTTTTCAAATAGAAACTTAATTTCATTGTTTGGGGCTTGGGTGAAGTTTATCGATAAAGGTTTTAGGTATTATTCGAGTTTCTATTAAGCGATATTAGGTCAAGTGTAACCGCAATTGCCTGCTTGCAAATCTAGTAAAACAACAGAATGGTGAGTAGTATTTTGTCTGGCTGTTTTTTGTTGATTCAGTAGCAGACGTTGACAGATGAAACTTTGTATGTCACGACAAAACTGGAACATAATTTGAAATGGCTGTACACTGATGACGTGTACATTTTTATGTCACCGTGCGATGCTGGATGTACTAGAAACCAGAGGAAAGCCACCTGGTCAAATACTGCTCACAATGTTTGTATCATATCTGTGGTTAGAGATGATAATTTATCGCGGGAAAACTAATCTGTTTGCTGGGCTTCAACGTGGTTTTCGTTTGCACTTGGAGCTGTTGTCCTATTTGACTGAACCAATAATCCCTCTACTGTAATATTTTATGCCTGTTATTGATCTGGAGACAACTACGTCGTGTAAGAGGTATGTCACCTAATCATTAGAAGCCGGGAAATTTTTTCTGCTCGCTGACACAGTGAAATGGGCCTGTATTCAGTTACAGTTTTATTTTTGGCTCAGCTACTTCCAGGAAGTGCCGAGTAAGTCAACAATGAACGTGATACAGACCCCTAGTTGCTGGAATTCTAGCTTGCACCTCAATGAAAGAGCGAATTTTTTAGGCGTCTACATTTTTTGCGATATCCCATCCCCTGTGTCTATAGCTCTATGGTTTGCAACTGTTGCATCAATCTCTATAAGAACTTGGCTCGAAGCACGCAAAATGGAACACTGTCTAATTGCTCCACTCTTCGGATCTCACAGAGTTAACTCACATTGCCTGGAAACTGTTTGGTGACAGTTGCTTTACGATTTCCAGTGAACGCACTTTCTTTTCGTTTGCATCCGCTTTTACCGAATTTTGTAATTTCCAAAGTGTGTGTAAACAGTGTTATTTCTTGTCAACTGCCGTTATTGTATATTCGGCAACACTTCAAAAGCAGGCTTGAATAACCCAGGAATCACCCTACAAACACTGTTTCAACAATCGATAGATTGTTCACGTAGCTACGGAATACGCCGTAGTCTTGTGCTTTGTTACGTTGGAATAAAGCCTTAGATGGTATTTGTTTTGGTGAAGAATGGTCCTCGTAAATATACATCAAATACAGCTAATCTATATTGACTGCTTAGATTCCCGAAATCTCGTTCCGACGTCCACAACGCACCGGTGCATAAGAGCGAGTAGTTTGAACGTGTCAAGGGCGTGGTCTACCACCATTTTTATCACAATTTTTGTTATTTTTTATTTGTACAATAATTTATTTTTTTTGTTATTTTAAACACAAAATGTGACTAAATTTGGCTCTTATGAAATTTTTTTATCTCATAGTTTTCGCGTAATAGCTTGTAAAATTCATATTTTCCATGTTTCCGTTTTAACGATTACACTAAAACCAACTGATATACCGAACTAAAAAAAATCACAGTAGATAAAGACATTGCAGGCTACAATGTCATGCTCATAAAAATAAAGAATAAAAATTATTTCTATTTAAAAAAAATATTGAATTTTTTTAACATTTTTGTTTTCAGTTTCAGCATTTCTAAAAATACAAATCATTTTTATTCTTTATTTTTAAGAGCATGACATTGTAGCCTGCAATGTCTTTATCGACTGTGATTTTTTTTTTAGTTTGGTACATCAGTTGGTTTTAGTGCAGTCCTTAAAACGGAAACATGCAAAATATGACTTTAACAAGCCATTACGCAAAAACTGTAAGAGATAAAAAAAATTGCATAATAGCCGAATTTAGTCACATTTTCTGTCTAAAATAAGAAAAAAAATATATGGTACAAATACAAAATAAATAATTATGATGAAAATTGCGGTACACCGGGCCCTCAAATTTCTCCGTCGAGTGACCGGTGGGAAAGTAACGCGCTGTGTACCATAACATGATGTGTTCACTCCACTGTACCTTGAGGAAGTTCTTCAAATCTTTGTGTGCTGATTGGAGTCGACCGAGTCATCCTTGGTTTAGTTTAGTCCATTGACGAAGGTTTTCAATTGCGATGTTCAGTTCCTGGTTATTAACTTTTGGAATTTCAAACTCACTACCCTAAAACATGTGCGATTATTTTTAGCCCGTTTACATCTAACAGTGTTTTGAATTTGAGACTGTCACATCAATATTTTGTGCGTGTAAGCTTACAGTTGTGCTGTTAACATGTAAGCACGAATATGTTCGTGGACAACAAAGACTGTTGGTTATGAACACAAATAAGTTAGTTACGACGTAGGTATGGTCTTAACGTGTAAGGAAAACAAATTTATTGCGTCCATTAAAACTGTCCCTCGAGCCCACAAGATTCAGCTCTCATTTCAATTGTTAGTCTGCGTATTCTCTTATGTCTTCAAGACATATTTTGTCACTGTCGTGTCTGTTAACCAAGACGTATTTTTAAAAATAAAATTCAATTTTTTTCGGACTGCTGAGTCGACAGGAATGGAGAAATAAAACGAATGTAATTCGAATAAGTTCAGCTCTTAGATTTCAGCAAAACCTTTTTAATTTATAATGAGTAATGCAACCTGAGCATTGCAGACTAAAGTCAAAAATTGTTCTGTAACCACATTGGAAATTTGGTACAGATTCAGCCGCGAAATTGCGCATGCCGAAATGTGCTCTCCGAAAATACATACGGTGTTACTAACGTGCTTATAGAACTTAACGTTTGCGACTGTATGCGATGATTGCAGGATGTCCAATGATATTAGCTTTGCATTATATGGAATAACAAATATAAGAATATAGTTAAAAATCGCAACGAAACCAAACATTAATGCATTCTAAAGTATAACATTGTTTTTATTTCAAATGCAGGTACTCGGTGATTGGTTACTTTGTAAGAATTACATCCAATAAAAGTAACATATTACATTGGACGTTTGCAGGTGGTTTAAGATAGTTAGAGACAAAATTGGAAGTTTCTAAGGCAAAGTGTTCTTAGTGAGAGTGAATGAGTGAGTGAGTGTGAGAGAGAGAGAGAGAGAGAGAGAGAGAGAGGGAGAGAGAGAGGAACTATTTATGTCCGAACTATTCTGACTGCTCAAAATCTGGAACAGTGAGATTGTTGGTTACAGCAAGAACTTGATTTTATACCTGAGGTATAATTTAAGTGGAACGACTGATGAGAGACATTGTTTGTCCCTTTATTTATATATATATATATTTTTAAGAACCAATGTAACAAGAAATTGTTTGGACAGAAAAGAAATAGCCTTATCTAATATTTAACGCTTTAAATTAGTTTCGAAAGTTGTTTAAAGTGTGCTCCCAAGTAGAGAAAAAAAGATTTGGTGCAGTCAACCATACGTATGTTCGTATATGGCGAAATAATTATAGGCAATTCGGGATAAAGTGAGCACTCAAAAAAAGCCCTGCTAAAGTTCTATTTTCAACCAATTCGTATCCTTTCGCGTGTAACGGCTGACGCCGGGAAATATCTTAACTTCTCTAGACTCGTCACTTGATGTTTGCGCGTAAAAGATAAAATTTGTAGTTAGTGTGAATCGATACTGTTTGATAAAAAAAAGTTTATTAATTACATAAAATACATTTATGACAGTTTCGATTGATTTTGTTTCAGTATTGTTGAATTAAAACTGTAAAATACACAGAACTATGTTGCGTAGTTTCGCTGCCAACCATACAAGTTGTAAAGCAACTATACTTAATGTTGAACTATACGCAGTAACGGCTAGTAATATTTTTCAAATGTTAAATTTTTAGTGCTCACTTTATCCCGAACGACCTATAAGTATTTTATTCAACAAAGCTTTAGTTGCCTGAAAAATATATTAAATGCATCTAATATTGGTTTTGTTAGTCTAACAAAAGTATGTTTAACGGGACTAAAAGCTATTTTTGATATAAATAAATCTGCATTGAACTGTTACGGTTGTTTGGCTATACACAAACATATACACGGTTGACTACCAAGCCTTCTTCTCTGTGACGGTGTAGTACATAATAGTAGTAGGCTGCATGCCGAGCTAGGCGTATAGTTACCTTGAATGCCATGTTGTGTGTGTTGATCGTCTACTGAGAGTGATGCTGGATGTGGCGTGGACCGCAGGTTATATACCTTGGTGCCGGCGGCTGCGACCCTGAGGGACCTGTGAGGTGGTCCTGGGAGAAGGGGGTCGCCACGCCCCGGCTCGATGACCCCTAGTGTCCCCTTAAACCTCACCCCTCCCCATAACGCAACCCGCGACATTCCTGTCACTCGGGCCGGTCATTCGAGGATACGATGTCAGGATTTTGGTCCCGCTTCGTTGTGTTGTAATTAAGAGACGTCCATAGCAATGTGTTTTCTGCGGGTATAGCAAGTCGGTATATAACTGTTCTGGAACGTAGTTTCTTTCCAGTAATGGTACTAAACTATTCTCTATAGTAACCACTTTTTACTTTAGTCCTATCAGCTGTCCTTAGAGAAAGATAAATAGTGAAAATGGCCATGAACGGCATTTTTAGGGTATCAGCGCACAGTATTCTCAAGTCAAAGGAAAAAATTACACATATGACGCCTGTAGTTATATCATTTGTCTTTTGACACATGGGTGACTTAGAACGATGATGGTGTAAGTCACTTTAATTAAGAGGTGCTTTTTTCATTAATATTAAATATGTTTTAAAAGAAATTTCCGTTACAATTATTACACTATTTACTCAATTTTCGAAATAAAATTTAAGTACTAAAAAAGTCGATGCATTGTGTATGTAAAAGCAATTAATCGTTTTAGTGAAAATTACTTGACGGGACTTATACCAATCATTCTAAGTTCCTCACGTTATTACTGAAGGCATGCCATATTCGCGTTATTTAGTGACAGGAGACTCCAAACGGCTGTAGTCTCTGGTCGACATGTCCGCGGTACATATATGCACAGGACAGTAAAGTCTATATATCACCAAATACTGTCGCGAATTTCTCACGTTCCCAATAATGACGTCCTAGTTAATGGACTAACACCGAGGGTACGTTCAACTGGTATTCGGGAGGTCTCGAGTTCCACCCCCGGCTCCGGTCATCCTAAGTTGGGCGGTCCTTGGTTTCCCTAACTCGTTCCGGGTGAGTCCTGGGAGGGTTCCTCGGCGAAGTCCAAGGCTGCTGTCCCTCCGTGCTCCTGTCGTGTCGAGCTCTGTCACCGTTCATAATGTAGACGAAGTAACTAAATGTAGTCTACTTTTGTGTTAGATACATAATATAGCGTCCTTTTTTTTTTATCCGCGGGAGGAATTTTGAGAGGGCCCAAAAGTACTTTAAGAGGCGTGCCGTGTTAAAAAAAAATACGGATGAGAGTAGTTTTAAGTTTGCTTTCTTTTAATACGTAATGATATTGGGAACAAATGTATTGGTTTCGTGTAAAAAAAGATCACGTGTGATACGTTGCAACGCCGTCCATGTGCCAGGAGAGGACTACCCTTACAAGGCTAATTCATAAACGCTTCTTGCAAGTATACCTTCCGTAGCCTTATTTCTAATGGTTAATTTATATTTTAATGGTCGTTAAAGCACGTTTTCTGACTTAGAATTAGTATTTTAAAATTTTTTTTTGTTAGAGGAAATTTTGTCACAACTGTAGTTGATATATATATGTATATATATATATATATATATATATATATATAAATGGTTTTAATTTTAACAAATGCGCTATCATAGGGATCAAGCATTTTCTGAACACGCATGAAATCTAGCGAGCTAAATAAAGACTACATCGGAAAGACTGCAAGAATGTTCAGAGTCGGTTCCTAGAGTGTATGGCATGTCCGATAAGCTTGCCTGACTCGTCCTTACCGCTGCTGCGCATTTAGACCTCCGACACGCAAGTGTCTTCACGCCAGACGATATCCTTAAAACGTGCCCATTTTTAATTCTTCCTCCTCTTCAATGTTGAGACTTGTCAGCTTAATTTAAAAGTGCATAATTATAAGGGCGTGGTACATAATTCAACGCTATAAGCGTTAATCTATAACTGTAGGTTTCTTGAATCCAATTAAAAAAATTAAACAATATCTAACCTAGACAATAGTTTTAGCCAACGTTTTAAACAAAATTGTTTCCAGTGTTACGAATTTCTGAGGCACAATCTCTGACGCCGGAACCTCGTGCATTTAACTGCGGCGCAAGAGATCACGCGTAACGAATTAGTAATTCTGGATAAATATTTACTCATAAAGTTGGCAAATACCATTATCTAGGATTGTCATCGTGTATTTTATCCATATTGGCTTCGAAAAAATCGTAGAAATCAATTGATGACTTCAGCGTTTATTTACCTACCACGCACTCTTTAGTTCTTGCGATAAAGAGGCGATGGCACAAGAAAAAATGGTAAAATTGGTTCAAATCCTGAGCATTTCAATCGTGGTTCTACGTTTTTTCGACTTAAAATATCTTAAAGTAATACCTGGACGAAGAATGCATGAGGGATCCTTCTCCGTCCAGTGTTGCCGCATTGTGGGCGTTAAATGTCGTACGTTTAGCCACTTACATTTTCGTCTCAAGTAGCCCAGGATTCGCGTAGCGTGCTTATGTGCTGTTTCTGGATACCCTATACGATTGGGTTTAAGTCATTTGGAAATAATATTTTTAATGTCGTTTTACACACTAAGATCTGTAAGTAAAAAAAAAAAATGTCTTAAGTTTCTGATGTGGTAGTAATTCTTCGAGAAATTTCATGTAGAATTTTTGTAGGGGGTTTATCTTGAAATTGATGTATTGATAATTACTTTAATTTCAACATTTATTTCCGTAATTTATATACCTCGCTGCAAGAGTGATAAGTATAACTCTTAAGATGCACTTTTGATGTGAATTTTCAAATGTTTTGGTTTATTTATTTATTTATTTATTTGCGACTAATTTTTACAGTGCCGAAGTAAAGGTGTAACCACCTTGTCTTACACTTAACCACTGAAAAAAAAAAATAAAAGACAATAGAACATTAAAAAAAAAAAAAAAAAAAAAAAAAAAAAAAAAAAAAAAAAAAAAAAAAAAAAAAAAAAAAAAAAAAAAAAAAAAAAAATAAAAAAAAAAAAAAAAAAAACTCACTGTGGAAAGAATAATGAGGGAAGTAAATAAGATATAAAATTAAAATAAACATGAGTATTACCATCTAGAACATAAATGATTCCTGTTTAATATTAAATTGAAACATAATACAAAATTGTGTTTTAAGTACGGAATATTTATACATGAACAATTATGAAATAATTAGGAAAGATAGATAAACTGGATGTATTAGACTAGACAAAAAATAATAAAAGAACTAAGGCTATAATTTTACTAATAATCTCACAAGGAGACTCTGGGAAATATTAAAATATGTAGTATACTAAGTAAATCTCATGGTAACTTAAGTTATTACATTACTGTATACTAAAACAATAGTATTGGCAAATGTTGCGTGGTACATAGTCCGCAAGGAGCTAACATCGGCAGCGCATTTCACATATATAGTTTTTACTGTGTTTGATGCAATCCTATCATAGCGATCTTGTAAACTCTTGTAAATATTTACATGTAGATTATTTTAAAGGAGCTAGCGAATAAAATTTTTTATGTATGTTGGAAGCATTGTTAAGTTCCAGAATATTATTCGTAAGTTAAACTAGGTTTACAGTCACAATTCGTAATAGATAAGTGTGTTGGTTTCGAACAGTATCTGTAATAAATACGAGTTAATAGGAATCATTTAGGTAGTTTTTAACTAAAGGGGTGCATTGAGTTAATTCAGATATTTTCAATATCACTTAGACAGTTTCGTATTTAAAATAAGATAGTCGATGGCAAGGAATTGTTTACGTGTCGACCTATCGATATATGAGTGTCGACAGTTTGTATCGCCGGCCTGTAATACTCGTCAAACATTATCAGTCATTGTGTATCTCAAACCTAACGTAGTTTTCGGTCCTATTTTCGTTGGTTTCCCTGTCGTATAATTATGACTAATATCTAATTCGACTATCTAAGAGTTAATTATAGTAATTTTATATTTATCACTCTTGCTAGACCGGTTTTGTTAGGTCTGATTTATACCGCTATATAAGTGTGTGTTATCGCCTAGTGTAATTTACATAGTATTATAATTGTCAGCGTAATGAATATTTTTATCTTTATTTTTTTGTCGGTTAAGTGGATGGTAATGTGTAGTACCTTGATTTCGGCGATTTTCTTTATCTTGTCCCATTTTACTTCCATGCAGTTTCACTAATCAGGCCGCCATTTATTGAACTGAATCTTACATTTAAGAACAGTTCTTTAACCGGTATCCGAACCATGAGATGACCTCCGCAGAAACATCCCTTAGGGCGTCAGGAGCGAATGCATTGTAACCTTCGCGTAAAGGCTTTTGTTTATAGTTGTTCGGTGGTTATACTAAGCAGATGTGTTTGACATGACTTGTTCAACCACGACTAATATACAGGAGGTCCAGTAACGGCCGTGTAGTACGCACATAACTGGAATCCTAAGTGGGGACGCGGTGGCCGGATGGTCAGGCCATTCGCCACCCACCCATCCGGGTTCGATTCCCGGCGTAGTCGGTCCCCGTTTTTTCGTATGCGGGAATCGTGCCGGACGATGCCGCTGCGGTCGGCGGGTTTTCTCGGGGATCTCCCGTTTCCCCTCCCCCTTCATTCCAGCGCTGCTCCATACTCGCCTCATGTCTAGGGACAGGAAAATTTCGCGAATTCAATGACCTGCATGTCAGAATCAATTATCCTATGCGTACTCGAGTCCCGACCATTTGTCCACTAGCTGCTACTCAGTGGAACAACAGACAGTAAACGAATAGACGGGACTTGAGTAGGCCTATGCATAGGACAATTAATTCTAGCATGCGGGTTATTGAATGAGCGAAATTTCCCTGTCCCTTCTCATGTCACCCCTCACCAGCGCTAAAAGACGTGGATGTTAAGCGCTAACCAAAATGTATATCTAGCGAATCCTGAGCTAAATTGGAAGTAGGCTAGTTCTGCAAAAGTGAACCAACCTACAGTTTACTGCTACTGAGAAATTCAAGGTCAAAGTTTACCGTGTGTATGTAAACCTTATATTAACCGCTTTTTCTGGGCAGTTATTTTTCTTTAGATATTACGATTTAGTACTTGTTCTTTTTCTACCACATATTTTGGTGCTTTTGCTTCCACCTGTATTATTATCTTTAAATTTGTTACTTTGCGGTTCCTTTTTGCATAACTACATCCAATCGGACACGAAAATGTTAGTGGCAAATGTTGTACAACGACATTTAACGCGCACAATGTGGCAACAGCACCGAGAAGCCCCTGTTTGGCCTCGTGGGTGGACGTATTTTGTGCGTCCGTTGGCTAGAAAATAGTACGGCTCGTAGGATCCGGGTACGATCCCCGGCTTCTGCTACCCTGATTTAGGTTTTCCGTAGTTCACTGAAGTTACGAATGCCGGGGTTGTTCGCAACTTATAGGCCATGACCAATTCCTTCTTCGTTTCTTGTATGACCGAACCATTGGTTCCATCTGTAATTTCCTCGTTATGGGCGAGACGTTAAGGAGGCATGTTCGTTAAATTATTAGATGTAGTTAAGTTTGTTCATAGCGTAACTGTTATATTATTATGTATTTAAAAACAAAAGCCACGCAAAACGTATAGGATGTCGTGACAATTATTTATAAGTAAAATTAGTTTATTAACATTGCTGTTGTGATCTGTGGGATCGTAATTCCGAATTAAAAAATTATTTATTGATTTCATTCTCGCATATGAAATTATAGATGGCAGTAAGTACAGTTGCACTCTCGAAAATCTATTTACTACGGATACAAATCTTTATAGGCAGAGAAAGTAATGTTTCCCGACTCCAGTGACCCGCTTGTTAGAATTCACGGTCTTGTGTATACGTTAGCCCCGACCATTTGTGACAAGCTACTTTACGTCTCGTCGACAACGATGTCGTTAGAGACGGTGTCACATAACTTAGTAC
Organism: Medauroidea extradentata; assembly: GCA_003012365.1. NCBI lineage: Eukaryota > Metazoa > Arthropoda > Insecta > Phasmatodea > Phasmatidae > Medauroidea > Medauroidea extradentata. The sequence continues at coordinate 72,609 of PNEQ01090637.1, forward strand.
AATGAGAGAAGTTGTTGAAGAACCGTCCCAGCATTCGTCTGGAGCGATCTCGGGAAACAATGGAAAACCGAAATCAGGCTGGCTGGAGTCGAACCCGGTTCCTCCCGAATGCGAGTCTAACGTGTTGCAACTGGAACAAAAGACAATGAACGTATAGACAGAGCTTGAGTATCATGCATAGGATAATGCATTCTATCATGCTGGTCAGTGAACTCGCGAAATGTTCCGTTCCGTAATAATAAGTCAAAAAATAAAAATTAGAATAAATAGTTACAAGTAGATCAGCATAATGCCTGATACACACACATACACACACACACACTCACACACACACACACATACATATATATATATATATATACATACATATACAGAGAGAGAGAGAGAGAGAAATTGGGGGGGGGGGGGAACTACTTCTTTAAGAAGTCCAACCACCTACATAGCGACAGCATATAATGTCAATAGTATAGAGCTGCGGTTTGTAGTTATTGCAGGTCTTGTAACCCCGTAGTATTCTTCACAAACAGCGTAAAACCGACCGGGGTTTGCATGCATTTAGTTAGCATCTGTGATAATACACATTACATAGTGGCTCATTAATCCAGTGCTACATACTTAATATACTTTAGTAGGTTTGGTGTGGGCCATTAAAAAAAACTTGTAAATTAACGACATTGCTAGCTGAACATAAATTCCTTAGACGAGTGAATGTGATAAATATTTGTTTCTTCAGTTCTTGAAGGGAGATGTTGCTCAGATATATTTTTTTCTAAATTGCGTGTTTTCGGGGGGGAAAAAGAAAGAAAGAACATGTCTTGACCGAAAGTAGAGTTGAACAAATAGTGTCACGGCCACTGAGCGCACAAGATTTATTCAGAACAAGTTTTCAGGCTCTTAAGAAACACCCGCGCGACGTAATAAATATGTAAAAGGATTTTAAAAAATAAATAAATACATTTTATTTTTTTAACCGATTTAGTGAACGTGTGTTTTGTCATTTTAATGAATCGTCTTTATTTAATAACTGAGAAATTATTACTTGAAACAGTCTAATATAGAAGTAAATTATCAGCAAGTGAAACTGCGTGATTTTGTTGGAATTATTTACGATGTGTCAAAACACATGTAGAATTGAACCAACCCACAAAGTGATTTATTTTGAGATAATTTACTATGGCTAGTAGGTTTATCGGACTGAGAAGTCTACGCTGCCGCCAGGCGAATACATGAAATATTCGTGCCTCTGGTGATTATTAGAGGAGTGGGTACCTGGCGCATGGGCGGTGTTGTAGCGTGTCACGCGAATACTTTTTTACGCGAAACCGGTTAAGTTATTCCTATTGCGGTTAGCTACGAAAATAACACACATTTGAAGCTACTCTGCTCTGTATTCAGAAATTCAGAACGTTTGTTAGAAACATGATTTTGGGGCCTCTGAAAATGCTAAAAACAGCTTTTTTAAAAGACTTCTTAACTCCGGAAATACGACCTGAATTCGTAAAGTGCAACACGAGATGAGTGCATTGACCTTTATTTCAAACTGTCCAAATATAAAATTTTGGGTACCATAAAAAATGAGTTCTGCGAAAATCTTGCACACTAGATCAACTAGCTGCGTATAAAGGCGATCTGCTTCTCGTCGAGCATGGCACTCTAGTTTTAATCGCTCCGCTGTTTCCACGCCGCGAACGTGGAAATTCGAAACCGTTACACACTACTTTCAAATGGAGCCACTGTTCTTTAGTGAAAATCATCTTGCACCATTTTGTTTTAATGCCTTCCGTTCACATCTACATGTCTGCTTCATGTCAGTACATATTGCGTGTTTTTAAAACTCTCAGCGTCTTGGAGTTCTTTGCCGCAAATGACAGACGTGTGGTGTCGCAGTAACCAAATTCTTATTGACACAGTCAAATGAGAGACATCCCTGTAGAAGTACAGTAACCGTGAAGCACTGCTGCAGATATATCTGCTTAAGGCTGTGACACTAGTTGGGGCGACATTTTTTCCACCAAAAATCAGTGACTCTGGCTATGAAGTACCACATATAACTGTGAGATATTAGTACACTCGTTCGTTGTCTAGACTAGAGATTGGCCATTCCTATGGAAATGTATGGGAGATGCATGAAGCCGCCTTTTTTGGGTACCACTTTGTTTAAAGTTCGTAATAAAGCAACTGACTCAAGCTAATAAATTGTTAGCCTGTCATTGGTTACATATATTATTTGCGTTAACATCCGAGATCTTTTTATTATTTAAAGTTGGATACAAACAAATGTTAAGGACCTCGGCCAGCGCCATATGTGACAAAAAAAAAACAGCTTCAAATACGTCACAAGTCATGTCCTGACTATTCTTAGACCTAATGATCGTCACCAGTGGTCCTCACAAATGACCCCATAGGACTGGCGACAGACACTGCCAGCATTGCCAATCGTTGATACACGTTACAAGTGACCGTCACTAGTGTCCCTGACTGAATGTTCCGACATACACCTGGGTGTGTAACTACATCAGTGTCGGCCCAGACAAAATTGTCCCACCCAGTCACCTGTGGCCGGGCTCGGATACCGCCGGGCTGCAGTGACCCACCAACACACTGCAGTGTCCCAGTGTGAAAGCTCCAATAATAGGGACTCTGGTTTTTCGCGAAAATAATTTTGCCCCACTTTGTTTCGGTGCCTTACGTGCACATCTGCAGTTCAGCTTCGTCGTCAATGATTGGATATTTTAATTCTCTCGAGCCTTGGGATTCTACCGGTAATTCACAGCCGTGAGGTGTTGCAGAGACTTTATTGCAATTGGCTCAGTCAAATGATATACGGCTCTTCATATATACACGCTGCCAATAATCATTAAGCAGAATTGTAGATGTGCACGTAAGGCGTTGAAACAAAGTGGGGCAAAATTCTTTTCGCGAAAAACTAGTGTCCCTACCAAGTAAAGAAGAATGTATTTTCAAGTTGAGTCATACGTGTCCGAGTGTGAAATGGCCCTTACCTCCATGGGATAGAGTGCATAAGTGTAGCAGGTTATTCTTCGTAGACGGGTAAGGTGCTCGGCGGAGCTAGGTGTTTGATGGAGAAGGGGAAGGGGGTGGTGGTGGTGGCCAGTGCGACTTGGAAACAAGAGCAGCGGCTTGGCTGGAATGTCGCGGTGGCTGCAGAGTTACGCCACACATGGAGTAAGTTAACTGAAGCAGGGAGGGGCAGCTGGTCCCCCGGGGGCGAGTGACCTGGTTTACTGCGCCCCACATCGCCAGAAGATAAGTATCGCCCGCCGCTGACCTTTCAGCCTTACTGTTGGGGCAGGCCAGCACTGCCCCTAGCGCCACCCTCCAAGGTTGCTGCACCGTCTTATCACCTTCCTTTCTTACCCTAGTATAGTCCGTCTCATGTAACAATTACATTTTTTGAATGTTGTGTTCACATTCCTTTCATTATTTATTATTTTTTATATATTTGCCCAAGCACAGTTCAGCCATAAACCGGCTTACAACCAATACGGGTATGTTAACATTTCAAGACAAAAATATTACTAAATGACAAAAAAAGTATATCAATAATTGAAGAAATCGTATATTAATAATAAAGTAGTAGTAAATAAATGCTACATTCCTAATTTATATTCTAATGACATTAAAGCTATAGGAATTTCAATTAAATGCATTTCTGGCATTGTATGCTAATAATTTTGACCATTTATGAGTGCTTGTTTAGTGAGCCCGTATTTGCATATGTCCTCTGGAATTCGTAAAGCGTTTTTTTACTGGCATGTCATCCCCCAAATTGGTTGCCACTTAGAAAAATTACTTTTTGTAAAGATATCTTCTATGGCCAGGTGCTAGTAGATTGTTTGCGTGAGTGGGTAAAGTATTAATAGCTGTTGTCATGAAATAAGCAGTGATTTTTTTTTGTACAGACACTCTCAGCTGGCTCTTAAACTATGCAGTACATAAAAATGTAAAGTAATTTTCTGTACAAGTTTGTATACGTGGTAGTCCTCAGAACTGTAAAAAAAATGTAATACTTATGCGAGACAAACTATACCTTTCATTTATTTGATGGGTGCGGCCCGGTACTGCAGAAAGCACTGCGATCATTGTCTGTCTGCCAGTGTTGTAACGAGACCGTTACCAGTAATCTCTAAATATTTCATCATCTTCAGTCGGTTGGCGTAGTGGTTAGAGCGCTCGCCTTCCACCAAGGCGATCGGGTTTCGATTCTCGGCGCGGGTCATTCCCAGGATTGTCGCATGTGGTGATCGTGCCGCAGTATGCCGCTGGTCGGCGGGTTTTCTCGGTGATCTCCCGTATCCCCACGTCTTCATTCCGGCACTGCTCCGTACTCATATGTCACCCCTCACCAGCAATACAGACCTAGATGTTAAGTACTGACCAAAATGTCTTCAATATTTTCAGCGATGTAATAGTTCGAAACGATTGGCTATCGATAAATTTGTAAATATCCTAAATCTAACCTTCAATTGGGGATCTGCATTCCAAACCATGCTAACTGAACAATTTAAGAATTAGATAGAATATATAATTTCTTTACTGTGTTTATTTATATTTGTCTGAAATATCATACTAATGGGAGTAAAGTATTGTATTTTAATTAGAAATATATTTAAGATAGATATAAATGCACACGAAAAATATATTACTTTTATTGCTATTTCGTAAATTTTGTAGTTAACATGGTTTCTAATTCAGGTCCCCAGTTGTAAGAGCGTGCATCATTCCTTTTGAACAACCGGATTTTTGTAAACGTTTATTAGAGGAAATATTAACTGAACTTCATGCTAGCGTGTGTTTTTACTGGCAGTACATGTCCTCCAGAGCCCCGGTAATAACGAACGTGTTTTGTGCCCTACATATCATTGGAAATGCTGCAGTTTCTTGCGGCAAGAATGATTGGGTGACATACGTCTTAAAACAACGCAGCTGTCTGCAGACCAGTAACAGGCATCAAATAGCCTATTACAATAGCGGGATTATTATTGGCTCAGTTAAATAGGGCAACAGCTCCAAGTACAAGCGAAATCCGGTAATATTGTGATTAGTTTAGCGTAAATTGGTACCCAGCAAAGTCACGTTTTCTCGCAATAAATCCTCATCTGTAATAATTTATTGAAAGAAGTCCTTGAGGCGATACGCACACTGCTAGCCAACAGCAGAAGTGAGATGAAGACACAGTAACTTGCAGTCTAGTCTACTGTCAGATAACACGATATTTGCAGGTTCATCAGTAGAGCCGCGATTTTATGGCGAAAAGATTTTTGCAACATTTGGTTTCGATGCGTCATGTGCACACCTGCAGCTCTGCTACATCGTCTGTGGTTGGATGATTTTACTCTCACTTGCCTTGGCAAATTATAGACGCACAGACTCACAATAATCTTATTCTGATTGGTGCAGTCAAATGATAAACGTGTCTGAACAAAGACACGCTGCCAATAACCTTGAAACAGAACTGCCGATGTGCACGTGAGTCACTAAAACTAAGTGGGGCAAAAATCTTTTCGCGACAAAATCGTGGCCCTATTCATCAGTGATTGGGTGGTACGAATATTAAGGTCTGCCGGGGAGTTATAATTTTGTGTCGCAGTAATTTAGTTCTGATTGGCCAGTCAAGGGACAAACTTAAAGACACGCGACCAATGAGGTGAGATACCGCTCGATGTGCAAGTTGTTAAAATCCAGCTTTCCCAATCGTTTTTTATGTAACCCGATAACAATCACACATTTCTTCCGGTGAACGAGTCAATATATAGTAAACTTACTTTGTTTCATGAAATATTCTCCTTCCTCCTTACGTGCAAATTATTTTATTTTACCGCATTTGCAACCAATGTTTCTTGTTCCCATTACTCGCGGAAACAATTAATATGCTACTTAAATGCCTTAGTATAGAAAATTTCTTATCTGAAGAGGTTACAGTTCACACGCTTAGGTTGATATGCTTAAGAAAATCTTTGCGTAGCAGTGAAATTTGACAACGGGCAAATAATCATATGCTCTCAGAATTAATGTATATTTTAAGTATATTATTTTCACAATTTTAGTCTAGATTCCTCCGGCACTATGTCCATTGTCTCGGCTATTGTTTCCACATGCTATTAGTATCTCCGCAGAATTTTCAGTCAGTAGCTATACATGGATCTACTTCATCACTTCTCTTTACAGTATGCTTCACATGTGCAGCTGTAACCGCGCATTCAACCAGAGCAGTTTTTAGCCAGCAGTTAGTGAGTTTGGGTTCAAATTTTAGTTATGTACGTTGGCCTTATTTCGCCCTTCATGTCGTGTAATTGTTTTACGCCGACCTTTCTCTTATAATAAGCACTAAAGATAATATGAAAATAGGTAAATACCGATTGTCCAATCGTGGCAATTTCAGAACATGACTAAATTAGGAAAGATCCTGAGCAATTTTATAACAAAAAAGTAAGTTTAAATTCTACGCTGTATTTTTTTGTGTATGTATAAGGAAAATTCTTGGAAACCCAGTTGCCAAAGAAATTCCTGTTAAGGGAAATGGTGCACGCTGAAAATCAGTCATGTGTGGGAATAAGCCGCAAATAGGCTTAAACCGTCCACAAACGCGTACTTGTATGCTATCAGCGCGCAGTTAGATCGTATATAACGCAAGGAGTCACTTATCGCCAGTCAGTTGGCCGCGAGCCTTCGTAGAGCGAGGGTGCGCTTCACTTCGCTGTGCGCTATG
>PNEQ01090638.1:0-20881 GCA_003012365.1 Medauroidea extradentata
ACGACCGCTCGACGACAGACGACAGCAGACAGACCTGGTTTGTCTGGTAACAGCGCCATATATCGGCGTGCTTGTCCTCAATATTGTGCAACCACAAGGGGGGGGGGGAGGTGAGTTGCTGTCTTCCGTGGTTTCCCAACGCTGACCTGATTGCCGCTCGGACGTCTTGCTGTCCGGCTTGTCAGGCAATATTGCAACAGTATGCATTAGTCATCAGGATACATACACAACACGAAATTCCAAAACTGGTATCTGGTCAGATAAAACAAGGAACAAACAGAAAATAAGAGAAATAACAAAGATATAAAAAAGAAACCTAAGTTAACATGCGACACAACGAAGAGACGAAACAAAAACTCGAACAGAAATACAGCAAACGACACAACGATGAGACGAAACAAAACACAAAGATGTCGGACACAAACAAAAAAAAACAACAAACGACACAAAAGATGAGACAAAACAAAACACGGTAGTTTTCCAAACAGTCAGTATTAACGACGCTTCGGGAACTGGAATCTGTTCCCGTCATCAGGTAGACACACAGGGTTCAGGAACACGAGTGTTCCAGTTTTGGAATTTAATGTTGTGTATGTATCCTGATGACTAATGCATACTCTGCTTATTTACGTTTTCTTGTCTTATTTTTAGTTTTCTTTTGACAGTCAATTATTTCGCAATGGAGTATGTCCAAGCAAATAAATCCAGTCATGCACTCCCATTGCACAGTTCTTTCAAAGATCATTTAATTTGTTTATTTAAATAGTTGTCATTCTAGGTGGGTGGGTGAGAGATTTTGGTCAGCGCTCAACGTCGAGGACTTTAGCGCAGGTGGGGGGTGACATGGGGTGAGTATGGAGCAGCGCCGGAATGATATTGGCGGGGGAAACGGGAGATCCCAGAGAAAACCCGCCGACCAACGGCATCGTCCGATACGATTCCCACAAGCGAAAATCCGGGGACCAACCCTGCCGGGAATCGAACCCGGATCGCCTTGGTGGGAGGCGAGAGGTCTGACACCTCTACCACCGCAGCCCCAGTTATTATTCGAAACTGAAGCAAGAATTCGACTTGGAGCGAGCCACTCTAACCCATCGCACAGGCCAGGCTGCCCATCCAACCCACCCCATCTTTTTCTCCTCCACGATAACACGCTGTACTCGTATTCAGGAGGACCCGGGTTCGATCCACTTCTCCGGTCATCATGATATCGGTTCTACATGGTTTCCCGGAATCGTTCCAGACGAATGCTGGGATGGTTTCTTAACAATGGCCATGGCCGACATCTCTCCCAGCTCCTGTCATTGGACTATGTTGTGTGTCACCGTCTATAATTACCTCGCTGTCGACGAGACGTAAAGCCCACTTTCCTTACCTTACCTTTTTCTCCCCCCGCCTTCCCTCACCTACACTGAAAAAAAAAAGTATAGGCCTAGTTTTAGGTATCATACTCCTGTTAAAATAGGGACAACAAAACAGTTTGGTTGTTGGTACTACTGTAGACAGTTCCTTCAACAATCTGTTCTGTAGAAGAAACAAAGAGTCTTGTTGCTTTTACACACCAGATGGTAACTTGTACTAAACAGATTGTTTAAGGAACTGTCCAGAGTAGAACCAACAACCAAACTGTTATGTTGTCCCTATTTTAACATAAGAATGGTACCTACAACTATACCCTTTTTTTCAGTGCATATCTGTCCCTAGCACACAAGAGGTTTCTTCGACCTTACCGCATCACATAAAATTACATATTAAAAATTGATGTATTTTAACACACGCAAGAGCAATCAGTGCTGGCTTTGGATTTAAGCGAACGAAGACTGTGCCAAGTGAACTTGATATCAAAACAAAGTATAAAGTGGTACTCTGGTAAAACTAGTGAGGTTCTATAAAGTTTACGTGAAAGTATTCATTAAAGGTCCATAAAACAGCATAGTGGAAGTAAAGAGTAAGGTAATTTGTGGATGTGGATTACACCACACGAATCCGAGACCAAAACTAAGCGGAAAGTACACGATGGTAAAACGTCCTCAGACCTGTTTACGAGAAAAATAACACGCTAGTGCGAACAACCGACACAACATTCCCGCTCACTACTGGTGTTGTGGATTTATATCATAAACTAAGAGCCTGGCGATTTTTTACTCAAGAGTTTTTTGCTAGTTTTGGTCACTTATTCGCACAGTGCAGTCCGCAATCCACAAATTACTTTCCATCCTGTGTATGTATATGTATGCGTACATACATGTAGGCTACGTATGTATGTATTTATGTCTGTATTTATTTAAAATAGAACGTCATTAGAGTGAGTTCAGCTGTACTGAGCAGGTCGAGTAATGTTTTCGTAAACGGCTGTATACAACAGTGTATCTGACCTGTGACGACGGCATGTTGAGACAGTCTGGAGCTATCCTGCAGACACTGTCGAGCCAGGAGTGCTAGGAGCGTGCGATGTCTCTCCATCTGCAGGAACATCTTCAGTACAGAGTCGTCCGACCACCGCTTCTGCATATAGGAAAACACTAAATGAGATTACACTTAACTCTGCATGTAACACAATCCACCGCTAAACGCATCAGTTTAAAATTGTAGGATCTTCGAAGCCGATTTCCACAATCAGAAACAGCAGTCTTACACAATATGTTTTACCACCAGCTTTCTAAACCGAGTAACGTATTTTTTAAGCACGACCGCTGGTACCGAAATCTCGTACTTTTAATTGCGACGCAAAATATTACATGTAACAATGAATAATTCTGAGTAAATGTTTTCTCATAAAGTTGGCTGATATCGTTAGCTAGGGTTGTTTGTTTTCTAGTTTTTGCTTACCAACATTCTTAAGATCTTTAGCCGAAGGACAAATGATCAAATATCATCTGTATCGATAGCGGCAACCCCTATCACGAAGCATGGGAGAAATCTGCAGTACACTCAACCTGTTACTTGCTTATGGAACGCTAATAGCCAATCAGGACGCAAACCTGTGTTGTTCCTGTTTAATGATCCTCTACGGACTGAAAAAATCCCCATTTAACTAGAGAACTTTCTAAACCTAATGATTAAAGTAATTTTGGTACTAAACTGAAACGATAAAAACGGTCTTTTCAGATTGTCGTACTTCTTCAAAGTGTACTTAACGAGTATATGTGAAACTGATACAGAAACATATCCTGAACTTTGTTACAATCTACCAATAAAATAATGTCACCGTTTAAAATATATATATAGTAATAATGGAATATCGCTAGTTAAGCGCTTGTCTCGTGACGATGTGGCGTTCAATGCACGCTTCAAGGTCGCCCTTATATCTCCGTCACTTCTGAACCTGTAAGGTGTAGGTGGGCGACGTCCTTAGGGGCGTTGGACTCGCATTAATTCATTCTTTCATACTGGTGCCAAACACTTATCAACTTTTACATATCAGATAAGTCATATACACAAATAAAACAATTAGTCCCCATAGTTTTTGTATAATCACTCATCAAAGTCAACAAAATGGCCGTTGCGGTGTAGCCATAATTATTTAAAAAAGTAAATAAATTATAAAATCTAAGTGACAGGAACTGAAAGTCAATGTATCAATAAACTTATAAAGCGAGCCATGCAAAAAATTTTTGATATTCATAAATTTTTAAATAAATACAACAATGTATCCCTTTGTAACTCCAGTATCTTGAACAGAATTTATCGAAGGCGGGTCCTCTCGAATGCATGTTCAAATGTGTTACAGTTGCGCTATCTCGCTCGGTTAGGTTTGTACACAGAAAATAAATACTTATTGGACACCACGATATAGTTTGTAATTTTCGACCTTACCAAATTATTTTGTGGTGACCACTAAAAATTTTTGCAGTCCCCAACAAAGTTTTGCAGTGACTACAAAAATTTCTGTAACCACTACAAAAATATTTCGTGAGATCTATACCAACAAAACATTTCGTAGCCACTGCAAAACCGTTTTTTCTGTGAGTGATTCCTACACTGTATTCCACAGTAACTATAGTACAAATACCTAGCATTTATTAAGAAACTGAACTTTATTTACAGTTTTTGGATGGCAGGTAGATAAAATGTCTTGATAGGTACAATACAGAGGATTTTCAATTTCGGAAGACGATGGTCGTTTTATACACATAAAAGAAAAACAGTTTGGTGGTGGCTACAAAAATGTTTTGTCAATATGGACCGCATCAAATATTTTTGTAGTCACTACAAAACTTTAGTAGGAAGAGCAAAATATTTTGTGGTCACTACAAAAGAAAAAATAAGTTAACATTTGGTGAGGTCCATAATAATAAAATATTTTGTGGTGGCCACAAAGCTTTTTTTTTTTCCTGTGTTCGTTTGACCTACAAACTATGATCTGTGTGCAACTTTAAATGCTCTACCTACGTCTTTCTCCAGGAACTCTACGGCAGATAACTGGACTCCATCCTCCAGATATTGCGTCACCAGCGTTATGAGTTGCCGTATCATGTCACCCGTCAGGGTCACCGACATGTTTTCCTGCAATAGTTGCCCAACACTTCAGTAGCTCAGGTGACGGAAATATTTACGTTTCGCCGGCCACACTGTAAAAAAATGTTTGTACTCATACAAAGAAAACCTTTGGAAACCTGATTTCCAAAGAAATTCCTCGTAAAACTACAACGGTTGTCTTTGTAAAAAAATACAAATTATATGTTTGTAAAATTTCAAGGGTTTGCAGTTGTATTTGCAACAAGGAAAAAAATTAAATTTTAAATACTCTTTTATTTTAACAATGGCACCTTACTTATTACATATATAATAACTTTTAAATACATAAATATTACATGAAATTATTTAAATAAATTAAAAGAAGGCGTTCGGATTTGAACCCACACCTCCCTTAGACCACTTAGACTTCCATGATACTTAATTTTAGTTTATATATAGGCCTATATATATATATATTTAATTTACAGTATGTTAAGTGATAATTTTAATATATTTTTTTTAATTTAAAGAATGCACTCATTATGAAAATTCACTTTATTAAAAAAATGCGCTAGAAAATATGTAATTTTGTATAACTATGTAATTTCCCCGAAAGTGTGATTTTTGTAGACTACATATTTTTACAATGAAAATCCTTGTAACTTTATAATCAATCATTATACAAGGGACATTTTTATACATTTGCGAAAGTATGTAAAACTACAAAGAAAAGTCTTGCCATTTTTACAAAAAATAATCAGGGCAGGAACTGTCGGTATAAGTAAAGGAATCCCTTGGCAGTATTACAAACTTTACCTTTGTAACTTTACAAACGAATTATTTTACAAAGAAATTCTTTGTACTTTTACGAGGATTTGTGAAAGTACAAAGAAAATCCTTTTAAACTTTACAATTTTTGAAAAGTGTATGGGCATCTTAACTTGAAACAAAGGGGATGTTTAACAAAAATGTGAAAGTCTAGTCTGCTCTATGAGCACGGTCGTAGAAGAACAGGTCTGGACACTCGCCTGGAAACTTGACCCCCTTGTCGTTTGGCTGTAGTTCGCCAAGTTACCGAAAATATTGTGTTGTATTGGCGCTGATGTTACGGCGGTCGGACTAAACTCCGCCCACTTCCTTTCCACTAAGATAAATAATTTATCAAAACGTATTTTTTATCAATTTATGGAATACTTTCTTCGCTCACAAATTTAAGAAAAGGCTCCAGCAATCTTTATTTACTTTATAAATTTAACAATGGAAAAAAGTGGACGGAGTTTGAGTCCGACCGCCCGGAAAACAGCGCCAAAAAGTACGACATTCTCGGTAACTTGACGAACTACAGCCAAACAACAAGGGGGTCAAGTAAAATACATTGTTAGATGGGCGAGTGTCCAGACCTGTTCTTCTACGACCGTGCCTATGAGATACCAATAAACTGTTTGACCACATTATAAAAAGTAATCTGCTAAATGTTACCTGGACGTACAACGTACTACCTTATGACTACCTGTAAAAAGTGTAAATCAGAACAAATATATTCAGGCCTGCTTAGGAAGTGACTGTGCACATAGCGATATAGGTATTTATAAAATCTTGTATCTGATATTTTCTTTAAATAATTTATTTTTCTGCCGAACTTGAAATAGACGATCCAATATGTATATGACATACTAGGTATCCGCAATGTAATAGACCAGTCGCCTTCTACCACGGCGATCAGGGTACGACTCCGAGTAGTTGTCTCTCCGAATTTTCAGATGTGGAAAACGCGGCGGACGTTGATTTGACCAACGGTTTTGTCCGGGTTCTCCCGTTTCTTCCTTTAAATTCCGTCGTACTGGTTCTGGTAGCTAACATTTGAGTATTTAAAACTGATTAAGTTATTAATTGTCTTTACGGCAATAAACATGCATGAAAATATTTGAGGTGGGTAATATTCGTGCATCTTACCTCCATTCAATACAAAATCTTCACACGTTGATTCAAACAATAGTTATATTTTTTTTGTATATATGTAATCTTAATTTAACATCATTTTCCATTTCCTGTGTCAATGTTTTCTATGATCTTCGGATATAAACATGTCGGCAAAGAGTTGATGATATGCAGGCCATAGAAAAAATTAATTGATGCAGGCTGTCCAATTGAAATATGGAAAACGAAAACATACCAAAGTGACCAAAGCATAATGGTATTGGAACTACCGTAGCTATACATTATTTAACAGGAAAAGAATATTGTAGTTGCACGTAACTAACATAATACGCACGTTCTTACTGCACAGATTTAACATACTCTAGAAAAATTATACATGTAACACAAATAACTTTTTTAGTTATAATAGTAGCAGTACACTATTCCTTGTCTGTTTATTTTTCCTTTTTCCTCTGTGTTCGTTTCGTAACAACAATTTTTAATTTGCTTAGAATAAATAGTGTGGATATTCACTTGAGACTACATACTTTCTCTTTTCTATGCTTGAGACTGGTTCATAGATAAGAGATGGACTGGTTGATAATAACAATTTGACACACAATTACGCTGCAGGCCGGTCATAGAATAAATAAGTTGTAATATAAGTAATAATAATAAGTAGTAATTGTACTACCCTATTTAATCTATAGTCCGGTGGTGAGTTCTTTCCAAAGTTAAAGCGTCCCTGAACGTTCCAACCTCACAACCTATTTATGCAATACATTTTATTCCCTCGTCGTCTGAACAAGCATAGACTGCCTACCTTTCTCTCCACACCGTTTGAATTTTTCACTGTTGTCTCCTCTTTCCTTGACCCTTTCTGGTAACCTCCTAACCTCCTCTAAAATTGGCAATTACGTAGAATCCACTCCGTGTGCGATAGGTAAAAAACAACTAAGTTATTTTTTAAATTATTTAATGAAGCATATATATTTAGATCAAGGTTTGAAAAAAAAATCTTGTTAAGAGTTAGTTGGACGTAAGATTTTTCCCGTTTGAAGCAAGACAACGGAAGGGCGATAAGTCGACTCCAATGCGCGCCTCTAAGTGCAGATTACTAACCTAGCGTGCATTGTTTGCGTAGAAAGTGTTTTTCAATAGGACTTTAAGCGGTGACCTTATTATTTTATTGGTAAAGTCCAACGCAGGTCGCCATAATTTTTTTTTTTTTGCAATTACGGTTGGTAGATTTTCAGATACAGCAATGTAAAAATGCCATTTTTAACACTTTTGAGAAGCTTGGTAATAACGTTTTTTTTTTTAAACAAGCGGTATTTTTAAGACGCTAGAGACCACGGCCGTAGAAGAACAGGTCTGGACACTGGCCGGGATATTTGACCCCCTTGTTGTTTGGCTGCAGTTCACCAAGTTACCGAGAATATTGTGTTTTATTGGCGCTGATGTTACGGCGGTCGGACTAAACTCCGCCCACTTCCTTTCCGCTAAGATAAACAATTTATCAAAACGTATTTTTTATCAATTTATGAAACACTTTCTTCGCTTACAAATTTAAGAAAAGACTCCAGTAATCTTTATTTACTTTATAAATTTAACAATGGAAAAAAGTGGACGGAGTTTGAGAACAGCGCCAAAAAGTACAACAATCTCGGTAACTTGATGAACTACAGCCAAACAACAAGGGGGTCAAGCAAAATTCATTGTTAGATAGGCGAGTGTCCATACCTGTTCTTCTACGACCGTGCTAGAGACATAGTTTTAAGTTTGTCTTCTTTTCGTTGACATACATATTGAAAACACGTTTATTAGTTATCCGTGAAAAAACACTTTTCGTTCCACGCTACATCACATCTCACGCGCCAGGTCCAACTAACTCTTAAGGCTCGGTTTCAGTCGCCATATTGGATTTTATTGTTTTTCGCTTTTTTTTTTTTTAATTCTGAGGAGGAAAACGTTAAATCGGCGACTATAGCGCAAACTCTATTTACCTTGAGCTACAATACAAGCATCGCACATAGAGCAAATTATGAATATTAAAAAAATTGCCACACAGTTTAAGGCGTAATTATAAATTAACAGCTAAATCGCAAGGTCTGTATTGTAGCGAAATGTAAATATAATTTCTGGTATAATCACATATTTAACATTTTTCTACTTAGAATTCCAAAAAAGCGAAAAATAATAAAATTCAATACGGCGACTGAAACCGAGAAGTTCTCAAGGGGAAGACAGGCATTATTGTGCGCATTGCACATAGAGACGATGGAGCAAGTAACGAACGAGTGAAAGTCGGCCTTAAGGCCATGCTCTTGTTTTCTACTGTTTTTGTGAAAATAATTTTTTAAACTTAAACGAGAGCAGACATAAATCCGTCTGGCAGTTTTGTTTAAAATGGTATTTGCCATGATAGGTAATTTTCTTCAAAACAAGAAATTCTACTGTTTCGGATAAAAAGTCAACTAACGAGATTTTCATTCATTACATAATTAGCTAAAACCATGGTATTAACTGCCTTGAAAAAAAAATCAGCCAACATGGAGAAGGGGATTTTAAACAAAACTGCCAGCCAGATTTTTGATATCTGCTTTATTTTAGGCGTAAAAGAAAATAATATCTCTAAATATGTATAAAATAAAGAGAATGGCCTGAAGAGCGCTCGGTCGAACTCGGTCCAACAGCACGCGAATCAGACCTGTAATATGTTATTATTGCATTTGTCAAGGGCCAAAGGATTGAACTGAAGCCAGGATGTATTTTTCTCTTTTGCTTTCAGGAGACTGACAGCCAAGCCCTAAAAATTTTGTTTTTAGAAATTTTCACTCATTTTTACCCTCTGTAATGACATACGATAAGACTAAAATAAAAATTGGCGTTTACAAATGATAGTTGTTTGCCTTTCCTGGAAATAAACTGTGTTCACAGGACAGTTGGATACGGACATATGCATATACGGGCAAACATTAATATTACAGAATACATCTTGCTGGAGACTCCTCTTAAGGGCGCTGCCTACCTGCGAGTCAGAGGCTCAGAAAGGAGCTATAAGGGCGGCCTTGAAGTGCGCATAAAATGCCGCATCGCCTCAACGATCCAAGCACTTAACTAGCGTGCAAGATTCCCGCCGAACCGATTTTACTACGGGACACTAAGCGGTTACCGTATACTTTTTTGGTGGAAAGTCTGCAACTATGTTCAGTGCAGTTCGCAATCTGAGTTCCACATACATCAGGTTAGTACATTTTGAAGTACGGCAATATGAAACGGCCGTTTCTAGCCATGTTGGAGGAGTTAGAAACTGCGTTTTTGATATGAGTGTGGTTTCTTAACAATGAGGTTTCGACCTTGTCTGAATTTGTTTTGTTTTCGTACTTCGATGACACAACGTTTACACGTGGAACATTTTCGTGGAAATAATGTAATCGAATTTCATTTAACTTTTTTACGCGTATATATCTTAGCAACCTGACTTGACCTTTACATATTTCGTTTACGCACTATGTATATTTTCACAAGTTGGCCTACAACTTAAATTTAAAAAAAACCGACTGTAAATTAATGAGAAGTTGGGATTCCAGCAAATTCCAGATGATGCTGCAGCATCAGGTCAAGGTCACCATGTTATTGTAACATCACTGAAATCACGGAAACTACATTTAGGATTGATCAGACCAGTAGCAGTTGCTCACATTCCTTCAACAACTAGAAAAGAGCTGATGATCTTCAAACGTCTGAACATATTTTCATAAATTATAGCTAAGAACCATCTCAATCACACCAGCTTTCAAACAAAAAAAAAAAAACGCATCAAAATAGGTTCATTCGTTTAGGAGCTACGATGCCACAGAGAGACACACAGATACACAGATACACACACATGTCAGACTTATAACACCCCTCTTTTTGCATCGGGGGTTAAAAAAAACCTGTTTGCGGACACGCTGTAACGCATTTCAAGCGTTGGATCACATTCCAACGTCAATTTTAATTTTTGTATTTGTACCAGATATTTTTTTCTTATTTTAGAAATAAATTGTGACTAAATCTTCCTCTTAGAAAATTTTCGTATCTTACATAGTTTTTGCGTAATGTCTCGTAAACGTCAAAATTTGCATTTTACGGTTTTATGAACGCCACTTAAACGAACTGACATACCAAACTGAAAAAATTCACAGTGTATAACAATGATGTTGGCTATGATTTGACACATGTAAAAACAATAATAATAAATGTTTGTATTTTTAAAAAATTGTTGACAAAATTGAGCACTTTTTATTAAATACAAAAATATTTTATTTACAATTGTTATGTATGTCAAGTTATAGCCTATAACATTGTTATACACTGTGTAAATTTTCAGTTTGGTATGTCAGTTTGTTTTAGTGGCGTATATAAAACCGTAAAATGCAAGTTTTGACGTTTACAAGTCATTAAGCAAAAAACTATAAAAGCTAAAACACTTTTTTTGTTACAGTAAAAAAAATTGTTACAACATACGCCTACAAGACAAACCGTATCTCGTACGAATAAAAATAATTTTTAAATAATTAAAATTGTCAGTGAACCGAGGTCGATATTGGCAAGTGGGAGCAGTTTCCAGAAAGGCAAGATGGCGCTGCGGGGCGTGCCCCAGTTGCTACGACATGGATCTCGCGACGCGACGAGGGTAATCGTCGGCGCAAAGTGCGTGGAAAGAAGGAAGACGCGGCAGATGAGCTCAATTGGAGTCTGTTGTCAGCCACATCACTTCCTCGAGGCGAGCCTCTCGCCTGTTAACTGCGCCGAAACAGAGGTTAAATACCAGCTTGCATGTAGCACGGGAAAATATTCTTGTTTCGCTTGTCCATACACGTGTATTTAAGGGCGTTCAACAAGCAAAAAATATACCATAGTTTGTATTAAATAGTGTTAGTTTTGTAGACATTACTTGCAAGTGCATTTTCCTCTTACAAAAAAATTAGCTCAACCAGTTTTCGCACAATGGGATTTTTGAAGTCAAAATTGGCATGTTTTTACTTCATTCACCCCCCGAAAACCAATCAACATAATGTAACAAAATAATTCCCAGTGTAACTATATGTCACAGGCTAGGGCTTTAAGTATTTAAAAACCCAATACAAAATGATTTTTGTGTTAAAAAATTTTCATAATGTAGCAAAAAATTCAAAATTTCAGAATTGTTTTAAAATGCAATATTTATTTGAATTGGTTTTCATTTACACAAAGCCCAAGCCCGTCACATGCACTTTCACTGCAAATTTTTTTGTTTAATTGTGTAATTGGTTTTCGGGGGTGTATAAAGTAAAAATATGCGAATTTTGACTTTGAAATGCCACTATGGGAAAACTGGCTGTGCTGTTTTTTTGTAAGAACATGTACTTCCAAGTAACTGTTACAAAACTAACACTATTGACTGTACCAATCAGAACGAGGTTATTGCGATACCATATGTCTGTGGTTTGCGGGTAGAATCTCAAGACGCAAAAACGCAAAACGCCTACTTGGAATTATACATATGTCGTGTGCCTGCTCTTAATCTTGAACTTTTTTAAAAAGTTTTTTGAGAGTTTTTTTTTCGCTACCTTAAAAAACTACTTAGTATGGCTTTAAAGTTAGTATTGACTGGATGTATGTATTAATTAATGGGTCCTGTAAGAAACGTCCGGGGTAGAATATTGAATGATTTCGTATGACTAAAGACTGGAAAATTTCGCAAATTCAATGACCTGAATGTTCGAATAAACTATTCTATGCAATACTAAAGTCCCGACCATTTGTCAACTAGCTGCTACTCAGTGGAACAGCAGACAACAAACGAATAGATGGGGCTTGAGTATGCATAGGACAATGGATTCTAGCGTGCGGGTAATTTGAATTCGCGAAATTTTCATGTCTCTACTTATGACTGTTTCAGATGCCTTAATAAAACTAGCATACAGTTATTTGTCAGGAATTCCATCATTACGTACTTTATGCTCTAACGAAGTTACATTTCCAGAAATGAAACTGAAAAATAATATAATCCAAAATGTCGACACTCCCTCCTGCTCAAATAGTCACCTGGGGTTCGAAAACACTTCTGCACTTGAAATTCAGACTTTTCTTTTATTTTTTTTTTCAGCTGATGCACGGAATTAAAGGGTCGTAGGACATAAATCAATGCTAAATGTAATTATTTAAAATTTAAAGTTTCTTGAAGCCAATTTGCAAAAATAAAAACCAGCAATCCTAGACATTAGTTTTTGCCAACTTTCCGAGCAAAAATGTTTCCCGAGTAACCTATTTCTGAAGAATAATCTCTGACGCCGAAATTTCGTCCACTTAATTGCGTCGCAAGAGATAACGCTTAACGCATGTGTCAATCTGAGAAAATGTTTCCTCTTAAAGTTTGGCAGATACCATTATCTAGAGTTGCTGTTTTATAGGTTTTTACATAGACTTTCAGACACCCGTAAATTTCTATTGACGTTTTAAACATTTATTTACATACCACGTAGGCTCTACTATTAAGGCCATGCTCGCTAGTTTCTATTTTTTTTTAGCGATATTAATTTTTTACGCCTATATGAGAGCAGATATAAAAAATCTGTCTGGCAGATTTGTTCTCCGTGTTGGCTGATTTTTTTCAAGGCATTTAATGCAAATTATGCAATTAACTAAATTCTGGTTAGTTGACATTTTAGTCGAAACCGTATATAATTTTTTGTTTTAAGAAAATTAGCTGTTACGGCAAAAGCTATTTTAATCAAAACTGCCAGACAAATTTATGATATCTGCTCTCGTTTAAGCTTAAAAAAATAGTTATCACAAAAACAGAAACTAAAAAGCATGGCCTTAAGAGTGCGTGGTATATAACCCAACGCTAAAAGCATCAGTTAACAATATTGTAGGTTTCTCGGAGACAACTTGCAACAATAATATTATCTACCACGCTCTCGTAAGTCATAAGAGGCATGCAAAATTTACGTCTAAACTTCACTTTCCTATACATAACAGAGCATAATTTGCGGTCACGACAATATCGGCCAGCGGGAGAAGTCGAACGAGCCTATAGTCACTTGGAGTCTAGTCAGCTGTCAGAAAATAACGCGAATTTTGCATGTCTCTATAGTAGACTGGTCCTGGATGATTGTATCAAGACGTCTGTTTCATATTTCAAATGATCCTTTGTCAACCATCCGTTAGTTTCATTTTCGTCTATTTGCCGTAATCACAATGGCCCAACTGGTAGGACGCGAATAATAAAAGATAGCCAGCCATCAGCATCGAGGCGGACACGCTGACGTCACAAAGGATTCGACGCTGATTATCTGTCTTTTGTTATTCGCGTCGCTTCTGTCGCACCTTTGTGATTCCGGCAGAACTTCATGTCCGTCCGTCCCTTAGCTACGAATACCGCGTTGTTAAGGTGGGGTATCACAAGTTGAGTTGAAATTACTATTTTCTGTATTGGCTTGTCGTTTAGATACACACTTTTAAAATATATCATTCTAGGTTTCTAGTAAAACTCATTACGTTGCTATAAACTCATAAATCCCTGACCAATATTAATTACGCAATTAGGCATAAATTAATTTTAAATAATGGATGTATTCTTGCGTTTTCAGGGTTATTACTTAATGCGTATGTAAAAGTTTCATGACTTACACAGAAGGCATGTATACAGTGCTAAAACGCTTTTCAATTAAAATATTACTTATGACTTATGAGTGGGAAATGCAACATGCAGGACGAGACCGCCGGCTACCTGTGCACAAGATGCGGTCCAGAAGTGACGGAGGTGTACAGGGGACTTTGAAGTGCGTATCACGTGCCACATCGCCACAACGAGCCAAGCATTGTTAGCATTTAAGTGACTGAGTAAGAGATTTGTGGTCAGCGCTTAAGGGCGCCGCCTACCTGGGCGTTAGAGGTTCAGAAATTACGGAGACATAAGGGCGACCTTGAAACGCACATCAAACTGACATAGCGTGCAAGGTTCACGCCGAACCTTCTTTAAGAGTGAGTGGGCCTGGCGCGTGAGACGTGCTGTAGCGTGGTACTATAGTCGTTTTTCATGTATAGTTACTAAAAATGTTTCTAATGCGTTTATCTACGAAAAGAAAGCACACTTTAAATTAAGTCCCTATGATTTTAAAAATGCAGTCCGATAATTATAAACATGATTATCAACCTCCTCAAAAGTGCTAAAAATTACCTTTTCACGTTGTTGGAGCTGAGAAAATATCAAACGTAATCGTAAAACAAAACCATAGAAACCTACATTGGACTTTACCACATACTTTCCACAAATAAAATAACAGGGTCATCGCTTGAAGTCCCGTTGAAAAACAGTTACTACGTAAACACTGCACGCTGGTTTAGTCCTCCGCGCTTAGAGGCGATGAGGTGTTTGACGCACGGGTTGTATTCGACTTATCGCCTTCCCCGTTTCCGTGCCTCAAACGTAAAAAAAAAAAAAAAAAAAAAAAAAAAAAAAAAAAAAAAAAAAAAAAAAAACTACGGTCGACTAATTTTTAATATGGGACGTTAAGCAGTGATAACATAATTTCATTGTTTTAAAATCTGTAGCAAAGTTCAGTGCACATCGCAATCTGAGTTTGACATACATACGGTTAGTACATTTTGAAGTACGGCTGTCTGAAAAGGACGTTTTAAGCCATGTTGGAGGGCTTAGAAACAGTGATTATAATGAGCATAGTGTCTTAAGGGCGCGGTCTACCGTAATTTTCATCACAATTTTTTATTTTATATTTGTACCAGATATTTTTTCTTATTTAAGACACAAAATGTGACTAAATTTGACTCTTACGAATTTTTTTTATCTCTGATAGTTTTCACGTAATGGCAAAATATGACTTTAACAAGCCACTACGCGAAAACTATGAGAGATAAAAAAATTTCACAAGAGCCAAATTTAGTCACATTTTGTGTCTAAAACAAGAAAAAATTTATCTGGTACAAATAAAAAATTATACAACGGCGATGAAAATTGCGATAGCCGCGCCCTTAACAATGAAGTTCCGACCTTGTGTGAAGTATGTTTTCTTTTCGTACGTTGGCACAATGGGCACACGTAGAATTGTTTCGTAGAAAAAATCTGTCTACGAACGCACTGCAACACATTTGAAGTGTGAGGTAGGCGGCCGCCTTAACATCGAGGTCTTCAGTGCTTGTGAGGGGTGACATGAGGTGAGTATGGAGCAGCAACGGAATGAAACGGCGGGGATAGCAGGAGTTCTCCGAGAATACCCGCCGACCTACGGCATCGTCCGGCACGATTCTCACTTGCGAAAATACAGGAACCGACCCCACCGAGAATCTGACCATTCGACCACCGAGGCCCCAATGAGACATAAGCAGTGACCATAATTGTATTGGTGGAAAGTTTATGGCAAAGTTTAGTGCGCGTTTCTGAGTTTCACATACATTTTCAGGTATGTTGGAGGACTTGGAAATAGTGTTTGTAAACAGCATGTTGTCTTAACGATGCCATTCCGTTGTTGTCTGAAGTGTGTTTTAATTTCGTACGTTGGCACAGTTGGCGCATGTGGAATAGTTTAGTTAAAAAAAAACACAATATTTACCCGCATATTGCATCACAATTGAAGTGCATGGCAGGCGGCAACCTTAAGGACTGACCAAGATCTTGTCACTAGATTCATTAGAGCACGTAATGATAACGTTTTCTGCACAACATATGTGCTATTTCAGGGGCGAAAATCTAAAAATCCCTTTAGTGTACTGCCACAGAAAAATTCATATACACACGATGATACATAAGTGTTAAAACTGCCAGAATGAATTTTTGAAATGTGTATTAATTTGCGTTTAAAAAAATATTTTCTAAACCACTGCAAAACTAAAGAGTGAGGCCTTAACAAGGCAGTTCCACTGTATTCACCTTTAAACAAATCTGACTTCCTGAAGAAATGTCTGTAATCCTATTTACATACGCCCTTCTAAAAAAATTAAAATCAGACATACTTACACTGTGTGAACTGCAATTACTGATTTAGTATGATTCAGTTGGAATGTTGTCGGCCATTTCATGTTAATAGATTTTCGTTACAAATATTAAAATTATGCAAAACGTAGACTGTGTGACCTGCAAGTATTTCTTTATTGTGGTTTAGTTGGTATCTTGTCGGGTATTTAATGTTAATAAATGTTCGTTAGAAACTGAAAATAAGTATAACTGAACTGCAAAGCGGCGTGTTATTAATTTTAATTGGTTGAAATTAATTTAAATTGGGTGAATTGTAACAACGTTGAAACAAGAGACGGCCATTTCCGTTACAGCTGCGTTGCTCACAGCACTTCCTGGGGTGACAGAACACTTGCTTCACAGAAAGTTCTAGTTCCCTCGAGACAGAGGATTAATTGTCACGCTGGTGTGCAGGTAATCACGAGCACATTTCCATAGCGCCATCAAGCAATGGCTAAATGCTTCCTACTCAGCCTTAAACGGACCAATTTACTGCCCTAAGATTAGCCGTAGCAATACTCGCCATGTCTTAATGGAGGTCATTACGGCATGACGAAAGGGTCGAAAAAGGAGATGCATGGATTAACTCCAGTAACGTATTCTTAAACAACACACGTGTGTATTTCTCAGGCGACGTTCTCATGCCACGTGGCTTTGTTTCTGTCCTTCCTGAGGCAACATAACTTCGTGCATTGGCTTATATGCCCGTTTTGCATGATGGCTCATAATTCAAGGAGTTATTGGTATATTGGAACGTCCTTGGAGCTCGAGCGAACCGATTGCCGACGATTGTTGACCCTTTCCTGTGCCTCTAGACACTCGAGCTGACGATTACAGACGACTAGCCCAAGTCGCCCAGCAAGCTTTGTTTCACACAAATCCAGACTTCGAATCCCAGTATGTCATAACTATGTGTACCACCTGACGCATGGACGTTGATGCAACGTGCCGCGCCTATTTTTTTTCCACGCGAAACAGCTAAACTTATCCACAATACGTTTATCTATGAAAAGAACACACGGTTAAAACTAGGCTTCTATAATTTTAAACACGGAACATTCTTAATAGCAACATGTTTTGGGGCCCCTCAAAATGTTTAAAAACGATTTTATTAGACAGCTGTAACTGGAATAATACCACCCGGATTCGTAAAACACAACGTAGGAGGTATGCGTTGGACTTTACTACAAACTTTCCACAAATAAAATTGTATGGTCGCCGCTGTTAAGTCTCATTAGGAAAGAGTAATATGAAAACACTGAACGCCAGTTCGGCGCGCCGCGAGTAGAAGCGATGCTGTTACCGTAGAGTGTGGAAAGCTGAACCTTATCGCTTCACTGTCCCCGTGCACCAAACGCGGAAAATTACACCCAGTGCATGCATAGCCCTCTAAAATTATAATTTTATTTGTGTGTACCTCAGACCTTCTCCCCTTGCCACCCCTTCCCAGATCAGCCAACTTTCGGTACAAATGCCTCGCATAAACAAATTACACTGCCAAAATATTTGCTCGCAAATCAAGAAAATACTATTTTCTTCGATTGTCCGGGTTTAATTTCTTTTCATATACCAGTTTTTATGGCGATAGGCGGAACTGTATAGAAATGCAGCGCCATCTGGTGACAAATTGGCGAGTTACAGTAAAATGGATAGCATAATAATAACCTTCTCCATGAAAAAAGAAACATGTACAGTACGCGCCAAGTTTCATAGTGATCGATCAAACGGTGTCAGAGTTCATCGATCTCATACATACATAGGTACATACATATGTATGCACCAACATCTGTGTTCTAGCCAGACCAACTGCAAATGCTCGTCGTGCATTAAGCCGGAGTCACAACCACACTTAACGTACGTAAGGTTTTTGGAATTGTATTCAGAACACCATGCAGTTAATTATAGTTCATTATCAGGTTTTAGACGAAACAAATATAATAAATT
Organism: Medauroidea extradentata; assembly: GCA_003012365.1. Taxonomy (NCBI): domain Eukaryota; kingdom Metazoa; phylum Arthropoda; class Insecta; order Phasmatodea; family Phasmatidae; genus Medauroidea; species Medauroidea extradentata. The sequence continues at coordinate 18,323 of PNEQ01090638.1, forward strand.
ACGACAAATAGGTGACGAAACGTTAATACAAATTAATTAATTATTGCGTTTGCACTACTACTAAAACCTGAATTCACAACCACCACTTAGCGCACGTACGTTCTAAATAAAAAACAGTGAATATTTACAGATTCATTTTGTAATGTTGGTACTGCAAATTGGACTTTGTTATTATTCACTGATTTGTCAGTGATTTTTCACGGAGCCGATCCTCAGTAGCTCAGTTGGTTGAGCGACCGACTTTGGTGCGAGGACTTCTGGGTTCGATTCTCAGGTCTGGCTGGCTGTAAATTTGTATTCGTCCAAATAGTCTCCAAAAGGTTACTCAAATACGTCACATTCATACTTGTAATCTAATATTATAGCCGGATGATTGTATAGCCGTGGGTCACAAAAAAAATTTCATAGATTCAGTTAGTTGAAACTGCTGAATCCGGAATCTGTGAAAGCTACTGGCAAATTACTTAATATTTATTAATTACGATTTCGTAATTACGTACGGAGCAGAAAGTCATGTACGTACGCGTCTCATTATGGTCACGGAGAAGACAAGATATGCCGCCAACAGCCCGCCGTACCAGCGAGAAGGTCGCTGGTTCGGGTCCCTAGACGTGTCGTTCGCCGCTAGTCGACTACAACCACACAGCCTTCAGCTTCGTGAAAAAGATGGGAACGTCAGCTCTGATTAGACCTGAAGTTAATCCATTCTAATTAATTAATTCTAATCCACTCTGTTAACACCGCTCCCCTCCGAACTAAACAATTATGTAGGCTTTATAAATAACTTTACATAAACTAGTAGAACAGATCTCATTCACTTATTTATTCATTACTTAACTTTCCTCTGTAGCGAAGCCCCTAGTGTAAGCCATTTATAATGGTGCACAACAATCTGTAGCTTTTTCAATAATGATGTTCCCTATAGCTCGTTATTGAACGATGTGCCCCTGTCCTTTAAAATTTCATCTGCGCAACCGTATCTTAAAATAACTTCTTTGATAAAATTAGCGCATGCTTCTGCGTCTCTTGATTTGACTGCTTTCGCCACTACGAACCTACTTGCAAATTCAGTCATTACCAAATGTATTTGTTGCCTTTTTGTGTTGGCTGAAGTGGGCCTTTGGCATCTAGTGCCCAAGCTTTTAGCAATGCTGGGGGATTGATTGGTTGTAACTGCCCCATTGGTTGTTTATTTGAGGTTTTTAATTTTTGTCAAGTTTGACAATGTTTGACGACTCTTTCACGTCTTTCTGCATCGTTTCCCAGTAATAACTCCGTTTAATTTTCTGTACAGTCTCATGGGCACCGAAATGGTTTCCTCCTAATTGAGCATCGTTGTGAACTGCTATAATGTTCTTAACATAATATTTAGGGACTAGTGTGAGGTGCTTTTCGCCGGTGGGTGAGTGCATTTTGAGATATATTTCTCCATTAAATGCAATGCCATATCTCCTAGCTAGCTTTACGTATTTTCTGTTTGCTTGGTCTGGTTGCGTACTAAAAGAACGATTTTGAGTGTTAAAGGGCACAACAGAGTGTCCTCATCATTTTTAGTATTTTTTTTATATATTCTAGCCTGCTCTCAATGGTGAGGATAACCTTCGGAGTGTTGTCATAACACCGCTCCGCGCTTGCAGTTCCCCTGCCTGGTGAGCGCTGCGGTGGTATCCGTAGCAGAATGCTTGCATGCGCACTCAGTGTTTCTAGTTTCACTCGTATGTATGCCGAGTGGTGGATGTGCATCCAGCTTTAGGGTACAGTTCTCGGAACAATTCGCTGCAGCTGAGCAGTGGTCTGTTTACCTCTGCTGAGTTCTACGACACCGGGTCTCAGCCACGTGTCGCAGAAGTCTTCCGCACGTGGTCTGGCTTAGGCTAGCAAACATTTGTGCGCACAAACACGACTTTCTCTGCCGCCCGCGCCTTGTGTTTACGTCCGTACTAAACAGGCGCGTGTATCACAAACATTAGCTCAGCAGATGTCGGCTACTCGTGTTTGGTACGCCCGTAGCGTTCCGACGGCGACAGAAGCCATGCAATGTACGTGAATTTACAGAAGAATTGTAATTTTGATGAATTCAATCATTTGTTCTCGCCAGGACTCTCAATCCTTGAGTCGTTGTGAAATATTTACATTGCAAAATTGCTGAAAATATCGTAATGGAATTCACTTCGCTATTCTTGAGTGAAAATATTTGAGAAGTAAAATAATTCCGTTCGGAATTAACTTCACTAGTTATTAAGGTGAGGATATGTGAGATCTGTGAGATTTCACTACACATAAAGAAATATGGTGGACATTTGTGGATGCAATATTTTGCTATCATCACCGGTTTTATCGCATTTGGCTGTTTCTCTTGACTTCCAGTTATTGCACAAATTCGTTTTACCACCTTTGGCTAACGTGATATGCTAACATGATTGCGACGAAGTGCGTATAATGTTATAATTATAGAGATGACGTCGCATTTGGCTCTTTCTCTTGACTTCCAGTTATTGCACAAATTAGTTTTACCACCTTTGGCTAACGTGATATGCTAACATGATTGTGACGAAGTGC
>PNEQ01090638.1:20981-79250 GCA_003012365.1 Medauroidea extradentata
TCTCTTGACTTCCAGTTATTGCACAAATTAGTTTTACCAGCTTTGGCTAACGTGATATGCTAACATGATTGCGATGAAGTGTGTATAATGTTATAATTATAGAGATGACGTCGCATTTGGCTCTTTCTCTTGACTTCCAGTTATTGCACAAATTAGTTTTACCAGCTTTGGCTAACGTGATATGCTAACATGATTGCGACGAAGTGCGTATAATGTTATAATTATAGAGATGACGTCGCATTTGGCTCTTTCTCTTGACTTCCAGTTATTGCACAAATTAGTTTTACCAGCTTTGGCTAACGTGATATGCTAACATGATTGCGACGAAGTGCGTATAATGTTATAATTATAGAGATGACGTCTGTGTAAAATACTGTGCGTAGTTTGCAAACGAGAATGGAAATGCCTGTTGGTGTTTCTGATGGCTTCGTATTACAAACTTACATATATTAGCAAATATTTTCTTCGACGTATCAATTAAGGAACTCGTGAACATGCATTATTTTAATATAATGTACTCTTCAAGTGGAACTGTGGCAAATTGGCCTGCACTATATGTATGCAGTGTTGCATGTTATCCACATAGTTCATTTAATTTTATACGTTACATAAAACTAAGCATAATTCGCTATTACCTGCCCTAAATTAACCCTGCAGTGAATTACAGTAGCGTAGCCACCATTCATTATTCCACCCACTACTGTTCGCACAGAAAATATCTGAAAACAAACTGTAGGAATACAACCCACCCATTTTAATACAAACAATAGACTGCTAACTATGACTAGGTATGTCGTACTGTTGGCGCTCTTGTTTATTTTATTCAAGCTGAGAGGAGAACTATAGTTTTGTGTCTTTCCTGAGATATTGTTCTTGTTTTCTGAGGCTGTACACAACCGAAACACACGTTATTTCACTGTAAGGGTGAAACATTTTACTCGTTCAGACATTAATCTCACAAGCGTTTTTCTCAGTCGTAACAAATCATTATACCTATATCGGGAACCAGTTTGACAATTGAATATAACACTATTTTAATGTAAGCACTGGTTGTTGGAATAAACACACTAACAAGCAAATTCAAGGACGTTAACCCTGTACATAAATTTCACACTAGGCTACTTCGAGAAACAAGTATAACCAGACATCCTCGGAAACTGAATCTGAAATAAACATTGCAATTATAGTGAAAAATCTTAAAAATATAGAAAATATTCAATGCCGTTTTCATAAATATCTTGGCCTAACCCGAGACACTGTTATCCAGTGTGAGTTATTTCATTTCGGTAAGTCAATTGGTTTCTCTTTCTAAAATAGTTTTATGCAAATCTGGACTTTGACATGTCATTACAAAATAAATACTAAACCTAACCATTTCCATTACAGTAAAAAATAGTCATACTGTCTGTCTACAAAACAAACCATATCTCGTACAAATATAAAAATCATTAAAACAATTAAAATTGATGGTAAACTCCTTTATTAAGGGCGTTCTAGAGAGAAAATTATCTGAATGGTATATTTTGTACGAAATTGTATTAGTTTTGTACACGTTACTTGGAAGTTTTATTTTCCACTAACAAAAAAAGTATCTCAACGATTTTTCCTATAATGACATTTTAAAATAAAAATGTTCATGTTTTTACTACACACACACCCCAGAATACCAATCAATAAAATGTAACGAAATAATTCACAGTGAAAGTACGTGGCACGGGCTAGGGTTTTAGGTATATAAAACGTAATTACCTAAATGTATTGTATTTTTAAAAATACACAGAAATTTGAAAATCGTATTGAAAGCCTACATTTAGATTTTTTAAATACAAATATATTTTGTATTTGTTTTATATATGCGTCAAGCCGTAGCCCGTGACATTTACTTTCACTGAGAATTTTTATCGTTCCATTATATTGATTCGTTTTTAAGGGGTGTATCAAGTAAAAACATGACAAATTTTGATTTTTAGTGACATTGTGTAAAAACTGGCTGAGCTATTTTTTAAGAGGAATATGTTCTCACAAGTCACCCCTACAAAACTAACACTACTTCATACAAATATAAAATTACGATTTTTAACCTCTTGAACGCCCTTAGAGAAAACCCCTGTTTAAACACAGCATTAAAATGGCTCAAGATAAACGCATTAAACACAAGGAACCAGACAGTAAAGTTTCTTTCTGAGGAGGGGAGGGGCGTGTAATGTAGTTGTTCAGTCTCCACCCCCCCCCTCCTTCATACCTTAATCAACTTCTCGTGTTCAGTATCCTACGTCACTGCGGCTAAAGTATATTTATTCCCCGGTGGCGAGCGGTCAAACGTGTTCTGTTCAATGTCACGGCCCGTTTAGCTTAGAATACAAGATTATTTTTTGAAAAAGCTTCCATGCCAAGCATTGGCGGTGCCAGAAAGAAAGAGTCGTGTAATACCCTGGTTAATGAGAACTATGCGAATAAAAACCACATGTACCATGCGTATAACCATTGGAAGTCATGCCGGTGACGGAAAATCCTCACAACACGCAATGAATGAAATATCTGAAAATTTCGTGGTCTAAGGTTAAATGTAATTAATTAAATTCAAGTGAAAATAAAATAATTGAGAATGGCAATGTCTTTATTGTAAACAGAGGGATCTTCAGTTGTTGTCATGCCGAAAAATTCGCTCTTGACCAATCGGCCTAATTAAAATTGTAGTTGTATTCTGGTTTGTCTCCAGCTAAGCTGTCTCACACATGAATAACTTCAAATAAATGTCAATGACAAATGAAACCACATATCGTCCCTTGATATGTGAATGGAAGTGCTAAAACACGAATTTTGCGGACCTCAACTTATTGAAATAGATACAATTGTTGTAACTTGTGCGTACACCGAAGTTACGCAAAAATACACACGTAGCATAGATTATATCCTGCACAATAACAAGTTTTGTCAAGACTGGATTCAGTTTCTTGGACGTACACCATTGCAAATTGAATGACTGTCAAAGAAAACTAAACAAATAAAAGAAAACCATAATATAAGCATAGTATGCTTTAGTCAGCAAGATACATACACAACAAGAAATTCCAAAATGTAATCGGGTCAAATAGAAACAAGGAACAAACAGATAATAAATGAAAATAATAACAAATAAAATAAAAACCAAGTAACATGCGACACAACGATGAGATGAAACAAAAAACACAGCAGATATCAGACAAAAACAGAAAAATAACAAAAAGACACAACAAATAGACGAGACAAAACGCAACAGATAATGGACATATACAGAAAAGACAAACGACACAATGAAGAGACGAAACAAATTACAGTAGTTTTCCAGACAGACAGTGTTACGACGTTTCGGGAACTGGAATCTGTTCCCGTCAACAGGTAGACACACAGGGTTCAGGAACACGAGTGCGACTGATGAGGAGACTGGAAAACCATGGGTTTATACATGGTAAGCCCACTTATCCTGCTCAGCCAATGGGAGACGAGCTGTCTCCTGATTGGTCGCGCAGCATAAATTGACTCTGATTGGTTGTGATGGGTTGAGTGTGTGTGTTTTTTTTGACAGTCATTCAATTTGCAATGGTTTACGTCCAAGAAACTGAATCCAGTCATGCTCTCCCATTGCACAGTTCTTTCAAAGATCATATCAAGTTTTATCAAGTTTCGGAAAATGTGTAAAAGGTTTGCTGATTGCCTCACACTTCGAAGGTTGGTATTATTAGCTTGACGTCAGTGTATTTCAGAATACCTGATAAAATTTGCGGTAGTGCGATAAGAGGACAAATTTCACGGGCGTTATCAGTCATTCCAACACTTCACATCGATAACCTCGCGTCGTTTTTAAATCAACAAAGGTTACAAGGCGTACACATGCACGAATCAGTGCGCGGGCTCTGTAGCAATCGTGTTACACTATCGCGCTATCTTCTCTTTTATCATCACTATCTTTCAGTCGAGTGCGAGATTCGCTCAACTGCTCTGTTATTGCTTTTTATGTCCCTCAACTTTTTTCGCGGCGAGTTTCCGTGCGCGTGATCATGTCAGTTTAAGAGTTTTGGACAAGCTCCCTGTTTGCTTCTTTTGTTAGAAGCGAAGTGTTGGTCCGGAAGGGGATCTAGAATTACGTCACATAACCAATAGCTAGAGATGATGGTGCGGAGGCGAAAATGTTTTGAGCCAACATACCCTTGAAAACTCTGTAGCAAATTGCAACACGTATGATTGCGCGATGTACGTCTGACACAACGTAGCTGTCTGCCGACCAATAACAGGCATACAATATTACAATAACGGGATTCTTATTGGCTCAGTCAAACAGGGCAACAGCTCCACGTACAAGCAAAAGCCAGTAATCTTCTGGTAAGCTGAATATACGTTGAAACCCAGCAAACAGTCAAGTTTTCCCGCGATAAACCAACATCTCCAGCTAGGGCCACGATTTTGTCGCGAAAAGATTTTTGCCCCACTTTGTTTCAATGACTCACGTGTACATCGCCAGTTCTGATTCATGGTTATTGGCAGCGTGTCTTTGTTCAGACATGTATGTTATTTGACTGCACCAATCAGCATAAGATTATTGTGACTCCGTCCGTCTGTAACTTGCTAAGTCAAGGGAGAGTAAAATCACCCAATCACAGACGATGTAGCAGAGTTACAGATGTGCACATGACGCATCGAAACCAAATGTTGCAAAAATCTTTTCGCCATAAAATTGTGGCTCTACCAATAGCTAAACAACTCTCAAAAGAATCCATCACTTCATAAGCAGGGAGAATGCAAGATGTACAGACTCAGTCACCAAATTCAAGACGTAGTTTCTGTTAGCTTTACAACTCAACGAACTATTTAGAACACACGCCATTTCAGCAAATGGCGTGTCACAGAAAACCAAAGTAAACACGCAGGCAAACAGACATGTAAACAACCGGCGTCTATCGGCAAACACAGGAAAACGTTGCAGTTCCGCAAGGAATTCAGTCAGTGAGTTACAAACATCAAAACAAGCAATTAAATTAACACAAACGAACACACAGACACAGAAAACCAACCAAGAAAAGTTATGGTTAGAGCCACGATTTTATGGCGAAAAGATTTTTGCAACAATTGGTTTCGATGCGTCATGTGCACACCTGCAGCTCTCGTACATCGTCTGTGATTGGATTATTTTACTCACGCTGGCCTTGGCAAATTATAGACGGACGGAGAGACAATAATCTTATTCTGATTGGTGCAGTCAAATGAGAAACGTGTCTGAACAATGACACGCTGCCAATAACTTTGAAACAGAACTGCCGATGTGCACGTGAGTCACTGAAACAAAGTGGGGCAAAAATCTTTTCGCGACAAAATCGTGGCCCTAGTTATGGTGTAGTCTCTGGTTTTCTGTGTCACACCATTTGCTGCAGTGGCGAATGTCCGAAATAGTTCGTTGATTTGTAACTTGCGCCCATTCCAAGGGTCGTTAAAAATAGCTTCTGTTAGTGCGATGCAGTACAACAGACCTGTACACTTACATCAGAAAGTAACGTAAGTTGGCTTTACGTCTCGTCGACAATGTGGCCATTATATACGGTGACACACAACTTGCTACAATGACAGGAGCTGGGAGAGGAGTTGGAACCATCCCAGCATTCGCCTGGAGCGATTTCAGGAAACAATGTAAATCCGAAATCAGGATGACCGGAGGCGGGGATCGAACCCTGGTCCCCCTGAATGCGAGTCCAACGTGATTCTGTTTTGCCACCTCGCTCGACACTTAAACCAGAAAAAAGTATTCATAGATCAGTCAGTTGTGTTCAGAGTTGTGCCGGAGAGAATATATGTGTAGGACAAGTTGTATATATAGATGCAGGCGAATGAGGCAGTGCTTAGTCTATCTACTATACTTCCTATTTAAGAGGCTGTCAATTATTTTGTTAAAGTTATCCATTATTGTTTAATGAATTAAGGCTGCGACGAATTATCAGCAGTATCTCCTAATATAAACATTACGTTTTATGATTAGGTGTGTATTTATGGACTAAATTGATACTAGGAGTTATTTAATCATAATTACATTTTCAGGGATGATTAAGCTAGTATCTTAAGTTTTGAATTAGCATGATTATTTCATAATTACACTTTAATACTTCGAATACAACGTGCGTAATGAAAGGTAGGCTAATTTAATTAGCTAAGTTCCTATTGAAATAATTTTAGGTAAATCCCGTCGAATTCGGAATCAGGACGAAATGAAGAAAAATCCAGCATTGATAAGTGACACAGGATCTTAAGAGCGTGGTATACAGGAATTTTCATCACCATGTTTTTTATTTTTATATTTGTACCAGATATATTTTCATGTTTAAGACACAAAATGGGACTAAACTTTGCTCTTATAATATTTTTTTATCTCACATAGTGTTTGCATGTTTCCGTTTTAAGGACGACACAAAAAACCAACTCACTTACCAAAGTTAAAAAAAATCACAGTGAATATCGATGTTGTAGGCTACAAACTCTGCTATGTTAAATCAGAGAACTAAATATTTTTGTATTTTTAAGAATATCATTGAATTTCTTAAATTTTCATTTTAAATTTCAGCATTTTTATTTAAATACAAATAATTTTTATTCTTGTTTTTTATGTACGTGAAATCGTAGCCTCCGACGTCTTTATCCAATGTGAATTTTTTTTTCAGTTTTGTATGTCAGTTGGTTATAGTGTAGTCCTTAAAACGGAAACATGCAATTTTTGACTTGATCAAGCCATTACGCGAAAATTATGAGAGATAAAAAAATTTTATAACAGCACAATTTAGTCACATTTTTCGTTTAAAATAAGAAAAAATTCAAGTACAGTACAAATTAAAAATCAAAACATAGTGATGAAAATTGCTGTTATGCCCAGACCGCCGAGCGACGTGCAGAGGTTAGACCGTTACAAGATTATTTGATAACGTCTCAACATGCGTGACACCTGATTAAGAATAGCATTCAAAGTACATTAAACGTGTGTATGACTGTTTCACCTTCGCCTATATTCAAAGCGTATTTGCTAGCGGTCGAAAACTACGAAAATGGGTGTTTTTGCGGCCCTCTTTCGGTATGTAAATCTTGGCGCAGAATAATTTTAAAAGGTATAGTCGTGTACATTATACCTTTAACTTTAATATTACGTTATAATATGATATGAGTAATCACTGAATGGCGAACTGACAGCGAGAATACTGCACGCCAGTTAGGTGACCTGCACCTAGAGGCTAGAGGTACGCTTTTTTTCGAAGCCAATATGGAAAAAATACTCGATGACAATCCTAGATAATGGTATTTGCCAACTTTATAAGTAAATATTTATCCAGAATTACTCATTCGTTACGCGTAATCTCTTGCACCGCAGTTAAATGCACGAGGTTCCGGCGTCAGAGATTGTGCCTCAGTAGTTCGTAACACTGGAAACAATTTAGTTTAAAATGTTGGCTAAAACTATTGTCTATGATTGCTATTGTTTAATTTTCTCAAATTGGCTTCAAGAAACCTACAGTTATATATTAATGCTTTTAGCTTTGAATTATGTACCACGCCCTCTTAAGGACACGGTCTACAGCAATTTTCATCGACATATTTGTACATTTATACCAGATTTTTTTTCTTATTTTAGACATAAATTGTGACTAAATTTTGCTCTTATGGAATTTATTTTATTTCTAATAGATTTTGCGTAATTACTCGTAAATGTCAATTTTTGCATGTTATGATATTCACTACGTCACTGGAACCAACTGACATACCAAACTGAAATATATATATTTACAGTGAATAACGATGTTGTAGACTACAAGGTCTCCTGTATAAAACCAGATTTTTTTAATTTTAAATTTCATTATTTTATTTAAGTATACAAATATTTAATTTTGTTTACTACATTGACAAAGACCAAGTAGTAATACAAATGTGAAATGACGTGCCAGCTCATTTTGTACGTGCGTACTTCAATGCTTATCGGCTGCCTGAGGCTGTTGATACCAGCCCCGAGTTTGTTTGGCTCCTGCGTGTTACGGAAGTTTCCTATTGGCCTGACTGCCAGCTAGCAGGGCAGCCGCCTTACACTGATTGGTGGTAGGCGTTTCCGCCATGTTGCTGGCCAACGAATCCATTTGCATGGTGACTGAGTTTGCCGTCCTACCGGATATTTCACTTCAGTATTCCTAAGTATTCTGTGGCATAGATCGCGAAGTATTGCATGCCACACATTTAAACACGGTTTAAATATAGATAATTACTTTCCTGGCATATGTTTAATTCGCTTCTCTGTTCCAATTAGTATACAGAAACTAAGTCTCGAGCTTGGTAAATGTGTTCCCGATCATCAGATATATGTTTTTCCATACTTGGTCACTTATGTTTCGATGGAATGTCTGTTTATGAGAATACTGTTATGGTTTGTTTCGTAATAAGTGAGTTGTTTGTATTCATTATAACAAAAATTTACTTGCTGTTGGTTTACGTCAAATTGTGACACAATATTCCTCGGAGGATGTACTAGTATGCACCCAAGACAAAAGAACCGTATTTTACTCAATGCAGACTATTAATTAATACACAAATTTGTTTGCGCATGAAGTTTCACTTAAAATCATCCGTAAATGCTTATGTGGGTGAATTATTGATAAGCAATAATAAGCAAGTGTAAAACCTTATTTTGAATCCAGCTAGGCTGACACCAACTCCTGCTCGCTAATCTCTATATATAAAATTGAAAGCTGACTGATTGACTGACTGACACATCAAACTGCAGCTCAAACCACTGGACCTAGAATCGTGAAATTTTTTGTGGGGGTTCCCTTCAGGTCGTAGGCGAGCACTAAGAAGGGATTTTTCGAAATTCGACCTCTAAGGGGGTGAAAAGGGGTGAAATGTGTTTCCGAAGAATCGTCGATAGAGCTCCAACCCGACGGCCAATCATGATGATTTTTACTTTAATAGGACACTCGTAAAAATGCATATTAGCCAATTTAAGGATTTTTCGAAGTTCAACTTTTAAGGGGCTGAAAAGACCTTAAATGTGTTTCCAATCAACTATCGATATATATCGAACCCTTCGGGATAGAGAGTTGATATTCACTCCAAAATATCGCTTATGTAAATACCCAAAAAGTAGTTTTAGGTTTTATTGAAATTCGACCCCCAGGCAGTAAAAAGGGGCAAAATGTGTTTTTAATGAATCGTATTTATCTTTGAAACACAATTGGCTATCGTCGTGATTTTAACTTTAATTGGTTACTTTTACAAATGTCTATGACAGGACTCAAAATCGTTTCGAAATTCCTTATTTAAAGGGGTGAAAATACGTGAAATGTGTTTTCGATTATCCTTCCATATCTATCGAATCAATCGAGATATCGAAGTGTTCTTTGCTTTAAATTGGTATACAATTAATTTTTGCTTCAGGATGATGATTACAGAAATTATCGCAAAACGGTTTTCAGATTTTTCGAAATTCGATTTCTCAATACTGTGCAGGGGTGATTTTTTTTTTTTTTTTTGTGACTGATTGATTTTGATTCGACTGAACGGGCTAGCGATGTGATTTACACTTCAGTTGGATACTTATACAAATGTCTAAGATGTAAATTTAACATATTTCGAAATTCGTCACCCAAAAGGGTGAAAAAGCACAAAATTTGTTTTCCGTCAACCCACGATATCTATCTAACCAGTAGCGATATTGAGGTGTTGTTCGCGTCAGAGTGATGCTTACGTAAATATTTAAAAAATATGTATGTAATTTTTTCTTTATAAGAAACGTGATTATTAAGAATAAAACTTAGTTGTTCAATAATCAAGGCAGACGATCAGAAAAGCAGGAACGAGCAGCGAGAAACAACTTATACAGGAGTTTCACTACAGTAACCTATCGAGACGTGGTGTTGTACAACCTCTATGAACCCAGGACACAGATATTTATTTATTTTTTCAATAAATTTTATTTTCATTAATTATTTCGACGTTACGTGACGCAGTTGTTTGTCACTCAGGTCTAAATTCCGGGAGGTCTGGGCTCGCATTCCGTTAAAAGCTGCGTGCGAACGTTCAATTCTGACACACAAAAACTACAAGGCAGATCGAATTAGTGCAATTTACATTTAGTCTTTAAAAGGGGTAAAATTGCAGTTCGCTTTCCACTTAGGTTCCTCTACAAAATCAGCTGACATATCGTCGGTATACTGCCAAAAGTGATTAAGTCATAAATGCTATTTCGTCTAAAAACAGTATTAAATTGTAGATATTAACAAAAATTTGGTATGTTACTACACTGCGACACAACAGTACGAAAATGACGAATAGACTTTAAACTTGGGCAATTGTTCGTGAACAACATATATATATTCCTAGCATTTTTTTAATATTATCTCATTTTGACTTTGTCACTTTTGGCACTAAACCGACGATATATCATCTCACTAATCTCAGGTTTGGGGCACCAAATACGTTTCCGCGAAACCTTTACCCTCTGAAACTTTGTAATGTCAATAAAGGTAAAGAGAATATTTTGGAAATATATAATTGAGGGCGCCGTCATCAATGGTTGTGCACAGGGTAAACAGATGTTTCTCATTCTATTAACCTCTTACCTTAGGTGATTGTAACTACCCCACAACGTCAAATAGGCAGTTTTATAAATAAGGCCCAGGCGAAGTCGTTGTTAGTGGCAGGGACAAACTTAAGACTGCTTTCCGCGTGGACAGCTATAGCTACTTATCCTGCTGCAGAGTTAGTTCAACTAGCCGCTTGGACATTCTATAATACTTGATTAATGAAGTATCATTTGTTTTATGTTCGAAGAGATTATTCTGTTAAAGTAAATATTATCAGTTACGAATAATACTCGCGAGCAAAGCCGCGGGGGACTGCTAGTTATATATATATATTTTTTTTTTCAGGGATTGAAAACAAATTTTTTCCATTTACCGAGGCTTGGTTTGCATGCAAAATATTGAATAATTCTTGATTCTTGTATGCTTTCTTACGACACACCTGGAAAATATTTATTTACTGTAATTTGTAATTTTTTGGCACTCGCAAATTTAATTAGTCTTGTAGAGCAAAGAAAGGCACTTTTGCGGTCTGATCATACATGCTAGCCTATGTACTGACGATCATGGGTGTCACCAGGATTTAGTCCAAGAGAGGCCATAGTAATCAGTAAAAAAAATATTTTTTTACAGAATACCCGTTATTTTCTTTGCACCTATACGATCCACAATTTAAATGTATCAGTATATACAACTGTACAAGACAATACAGGTATATAAATTTTAAAAAAATCATGTACTCAAAATATGTATAAATGACCTCATTAGTTCATATTAAAGAAATGTAATGCAAAAATTTGTTTCGTGTTAATAGACGAATTCTCATAATCTTTAAACACATTAAAAAAAGTTATTTAGGGGGAGGACAAATACCTTAACTGGCCCCTCTTTCCGACGCTAATGCTGAGGGTTATGCAAAAACACAATATTGTATCGTTTAGGCACTGAACACTGATAAATACCTTAGTTATTATTAATCACTATAATATGATCGGAATGAAGCGGTACCATTACGATATTTATTATGACAAATTACATTGTTCTAATTAATAATTATGACTTAAGTAATTAAATATAGTAAGTGGGAAAATTTTTGAGTATTTCCTATCCGGCAATAGTCAATACATGCTATAAGTAAATTATATTATTCAAGTAAATCGACATTCTAATACAATCAGTTGCGTCATATGGACATTTCGTCAACTAAACGTGTAAATTGTTAAACAAGTTTGCCATGCCACTGCTACCGCTATTTTTCTAGTAAGATTTCCTTAGTACCGTTTTGCTGCTAAATTTTTGTTTTGCCCGTTAGGTGAAGTGGCGTAGGAACCGGGGATTAGGGAGGTCAAGGGAATATTAACCCCTTCTTTTTAGGTAAAATAAAATGGTGGAGGGATAATTTTCTTCGCTGAAAAGGATAAAGACCTACTTGAGAAACACTACGAGTCAATCGAGGTTAAATGGACTTGCAGGGCTATCGCTTAACAGAAACATTAAGATGGATGCTAGTGAAGTTATCAAGACAAGAATTATCTCCTTGCCCCTCCTACTTTATACAACCCCCCCTCTCCACAGTTGAAAATCGTTCCTATTGTCTGAGGCAGTACCAATCTCCAACTTTACTGAGGCCGCGGTGGCCGAATGGTCAGACCATTCGCCTCCCACCAAGGCGATCCGAGTTCGATTCCCGACGGGGTCGGTCCCCGGATTTTCGCATGTGGGAATCGTGCATAACGGACGATGCCGTCGGTCGGCGGGTTTTCTCGGGGATCTTCCGTTTCCCCCGCCCCTTAATTCCGGGTGCTGCTCCATATTCACATCATGTCACCTCTCACCAGCGCTAAAGACCTCGATGTTAAGCGCTGACCAAAATATCTCACTCACTCACTCCAACTTTACCTACCAGAGATAATACTAGAGCCTCATATACGAGTTCAAAGCCTCTTGTGACGCACACGAGCTAAACGTATGATTCCTAAGGCGCTACTCAACGCGGCCGCACGTCGCTAGCTACTGCGCATGCGCAGTACAGAATTGTTGAGTCGACATTCTGTACTGCGTATTTGCAATAGCTAGCGACGCGCGGCTAGCGTCGCGTGAGTCGCGCCTTAGCAATCATTCAAGTCCTCAAATGTTATGTGAAAGTTATAAATAAGAGTATGCGTCGTAGCGAAGGACGTCGGCGACTTCGCAGTTACGACGCCTGGTTCCCTGTTCCAAGTTTCAAGTTCAGAACCGAGAAAAACAACAGTTTTGTTCAGATTGGAGTAAACAGTTTCAGGTCGAGATCTAACATTTCCCCTGCTAGTTCAAGCTAATTATAGTCTGTTCATAATAAACTGAGCACTTAGCAACACTTGTAATTAACTACAAATATGTTTTATTGGCCCAACAGATGTTAACTGTTGAGAGTGTTGAAACGTCTACACTGGTTTTTAGTTACGTGGCTGCGAAATGGCTAAATTAAAACTTTATGCAGTGCTCACTTGATCGTGAACGGCCTATATCGATGTTATTTACATTTTAAATGTACCGTGGTTGGCACAGTGGCCCACCAAGGCGATCCGGGTTCGATTCCCTGCGAGGCAGGTCCCTCGGTTTTCGTGTGTGGGAATCGTGCCGGACGATGCCGCTGGTCGGCGGGTTTTCTCGGGAATCTTCCGTTTCCCGTGCTCCCCTCACTCCAGGGCTTCTCCAGGGTTAGGCAACAACCGTGTAAAGGTGAGGGAAAATACTAAAATATTTGCCTGTCTGGTAGATTTTGTTCTCTTAATAATCATTTTAGTCCGCTTATGTATAAAGATTTTTGGCGCATTATACGCAGACTATATACTGTTCAACCAACACCTTTTTTTTAATATAATACATATTTGTTTTGCTATACGAAAACGTATACATGTTTTACTCTATTTTTCTCTGTGTGTGTATTAGAATTCGTGTACTGTATTAAATCCTGGAAGGGGAAGGGGGGGGGGGGTAGTTGACGCAAGATTTATTGTTGGGAGAGGTACGGTCTGTTTTGTAGACGTACACTGTAATTTTCTTTTTTACAGAAAATAACGTTTTCTAACGTTCACAGGTTTTGTATAATGACATGCCGATGCCCAAATTTGTATAAAATGGTGTTTTGTTCAAGAACCCAGCTGACGTACAGAAACGAAATAATTCTCACTGAAGAACGATATCGCGGACTACGTAAATAAATGTGTAAAAACTATATTTAATTTTTTATATTTAAAAAATTTCAGAAAATTAGCATTTTTATGTTAAATTCAGTAATTTTTCAAAAATACAAAAAAAATCCAATGGGGACTTTATACATATCTTGACCTAGCCCGGGACACTGTTCTTCAGAGAAAATTATTTCATTTCTCTAAGTTAGTTTGTTTTATTTTCTTGTATAAAACCGCTTAATGCAAATTTGAGCTTTGACGTGCCAGTATACAAGAACTATGAAGACTAATCATATCTACAAAACAAACAATATTTCGTACAAATAAAAAAAAACAATTTAAAGCATTAAAATTTTGCGTGAATTCCCCTCCTCCCCCCTCCCCATCCTCATAACACTTGCCAGTTACTGATACGCTACAGTTTGTTTAATAAGGTTTTATTATGTAGTCGTGATCTCTTCCGACTAAAATAATAATTTCCTTGTGACGGGCTTGTGCGCGCAGCGTACTAACGTTCACGCTTTGGCAGCACTGCTCCGCGGAGGTCCAAACAACAAGTGACAGATGAAACGACTCCAGATGCTCGCAAACGTCCCGGGCTTCCTCCGAGGCGTGTTGAACCGACAAAAAAGAAATAAGCAACCGCGAGAAATGTCAGGTCGTAAAGTTCCCACCCAGTGTGTAATATTTCCCTTTTTTTCATCATCTGGTTGAACTGGCAAATTTGTAGTTATTTCACTAGATTGTGTTCGGTGTTTAGTAAAGAGACTTAGCATTGCTGTGTTCCAGTGTGTGTGGTATTAGTGTCGACTATTTGCTTTGAGCACGAGACAGTTGTGCTGTAGAGACAAAGGTGTATTACTGGACAATTCCTACCTTGCCCCTTGTACAGCACTGTCTCGAGTGTGTGACTCCCCATATCAGTCTAACAGTTCCACAAATAAGTGAGTGAGTGAGAGAGATTTTTTGGTCAGCGCTTAACGTCGAGGTCTTTAGCGCTGGTGATGGGTGATATGAGGTGAGTGTGGAGCAGCACCGGAATGAAAGGGCGGGGGAAACGGGAGATCCCCGAGAAAACCCGCCGACCAGCGCCATCGTCCGGCACGATTGCCACATGTGAAAATCCTGGTCCGACCCAGCCGGGAAGCGAACCTTGGTGAGAGGCGAATGTCTGACCATTCGGCCACCGCGGCCCCCTCAACAAACAACTCTGTGTAGTGTGTAGTCATTGCTTTAGCATCACATATGCACACTTCACGCTACGTCACTAGTTTACTAACGTCTGCACAGCAGGGCCTGTCTGGATGGTGAAGGGAAGGGGATTCAAAAGGGGCCTCAGATTAAACATATTTTAAAATGAATTGACTTTTCTAAAGTACCGATTAAACAACGATGGTCGTTGGAAAATATATATCTTAAGTGAAAGCTGCACGTAAAGACGGCGCCCTTGATATCCAGAATTGCCGAGGCCAGAGCTATGACAATGCAGCCAACATGAAGGCCTACAAGCGCATATTATCACTGCAACTAAAGATAATGTGAAGCTCGGATTTCTGCTACCCGGGGGCTCACATTATCATAAAGTAGTCCTGCTATACAGTCAAAGTCAAACACTGATAAATGTCTTGTCATACCAAACTTAAACTTAAAAATGTAAGTGCATTATTAATAGAGATAATGGTATATCGTGAAAATGTTTTGTGCCAACATACCCTTGAAAATGCTGTAGTTTCTTGCAGCATGAATGATTGGGTTATATACGTCTGACAACGTAGTTGTCTTCAGACCAATAACAGGCACCAAATATTACCATAACGGGATTCTCATTGGCTCAGTCGAATAGGGTAACAGCTTCACGCACATGCAAAAGCCAGTAATCTTATGGTAAGTTTAACGTTCGTTGAAATCCAGGCAACAGTCAAGTTTTCCCGCGACGAACCATAATCTCTAATTGTTAATAAAATATTTGTTAAAATAGTGCGACGTAAATAACTGTTTGAGATGACAAAAAAATTGGGATACCTTAACAAAACACAAAACTCTACACCTTTGATTTTTTTTGCCCAGCAAGATCAGTAGTTCATTTGACAAAATACTTGAGTCAAGCAACAAAATAGTAGCGAGACCCAAAATAATTATGTTCATTTATTTGTCAAGGATAATCCCGATACGAGTGCACGTCGTAATTTGGGTAAGTAGCGAAAATAGTCAAATCACTACTTTGACACTTGCTTGTAGGAAAACTGTGGAACCGAAAAATTATTTGATTTGTGGCAGCACTGGGCAGGGAAGTCCCCTCTTACGACACATCCAGGTATTATTTTATGTATGTTACGTCGAGTAAAAGTAGAATCATTTTCGACTGCTCGAGATTTTAACCTTCAACTAAGGTTAATTTTGCTACAGGTTAGAAAGATCAATGTTATAAGTTTGGCACAGGGAAAATTTCTGCCACTTGAGCGCTGGTATCGGTAGTGCACCAAACTGTCCAATCACAGAGCTCTCCTGAATTATAAATTACAGTAAGTTGATAATTCAAAACCCGAAATCGGTTTCTTTGCACTTTAAAATTAAATTTAATGACTTATATAATTTCCAAGTTTATTTAAATTTAATTTTACTACAGTTTCTTATTTACCTGGTCACTTAGCGATTGAAGCGAAACTAGTGGCAGAAATTTTCCCTGTGCCAATCTCTTTCATAAGAAAACGTATTTTCTTTCTAACCTGTAGTAGAATTAACCTTACTTCTGCCATTGTGTAAAGGTTAGAGCAGTAGAAGTTAGGTAAGTAATATATCTATGGAGCATGAGAGGGGACTGACTAGTTGCTATGTTGCCATATTGTGCATGTAAAATGTCTCATCGTACAGCATTTTGTCACTAATATTGTCGTCTCCAATAAAGCCCAGGATTCACGCTGTGTACTTGTTATGTGGATGTTTGTGGACAGCCTGTATATGCACTTGGCGTAAGTATGCGCGACCAGTGAACTAGTAGGCAGAAGCGGATAGGAAACATGTGGCAGGCCCGCCGAGCCGACAAAGGACGTCGAGGAATTAATTCATCAAGTCTCCCTCCCCTCTTCCCACTCCTTCCGTCATGTGACACAACGTATTACCGTTGACCCGGAGGCAAAAACTGCTTATGTTACACTCTTCACTGTACAAATAAGAATTCAGAACTTTTTAATAATGATACAAGCAGAGGACATTTCCTGTTATCACAATGACGTGCTGAATTATTGTGATATTTGAACTATCCCAGCAGTAGGTTAATATTATAAAATGAAGCGTTTCTTGTGTGTACATGCGCAGTTACGAGCGAATGTTTCATGTGTTTAACCCACGGTCGTATAAGAACAGGTCTGGACACTCGCCTATCTAACAATGTATTTTGCTTGACCTCCTTGTTGTTTGGCTGTAGTTCGTCAAGTTACCGAGAATGTTGTACTTTTTGGCGCTGTAATCCGGGCGGTCGGACTCAAACTCCGTCCAGTTTTTTCCATTGTTAAATTTAAGAAGTAAATAAACACTGCTTGTGCCTTTAAATTTGTGAGCGAAGAAAGTATTTCATAAATTTATAAAAAATACGTTTTGATAAATTGTTTATCTTAGCGGAAAGGAAGTGGGCGGAGTTTAGTCCGACCGCCGTAACATCAGCGCCAACAAAACACAATATTCTCGGTAACTTGGTGAACTACAGCCAAACAACAAGGGGGTCAAATATCCAGGCGAGTGTCCAGACCTGTTATTCTACGGCCGTGGTTGGACCAATGGTTTTGTATTGCACATTACTGTACAAGTAGTGTTTTCTATGTTTTAGGTTGGGTTTCCTTTTGTTTGCTTGTTATTCACCATGTTGGTATAATTGTGAAGTTTTATTTATTGAAGTTCTATGTTGTAGTTGTTACTAGTTGTACTACAAACTGAGGTGAAGTAATAAATGTGCTGTGTGCAATAATTTACAGAATTCAGCTAACTGTTCTGTCAAATAACTCTTCCCACAGAGTCCACACTCCTGATAAACATATAATTTAAATATAATATATATAGTATTAGATGTTAACGACATATAACATTCATAGAATTCTGGAAAGCAATGTAGTCGTACCCAAAAAGACGACACGAAAACAAAAATAAAGTAGAACAACGACAGCACAAATTACTTCCGGGATGGTCTATAGTCATTGTACGGAGGAAGACGACAAAAATAACAGAAAAATAAAACAGCAAAATAAGTTGTATACAATAATGGACGAACACAGCGATCACAACACACATGACGAGCGACGCGAATGCATGTGAACACAGACGGCACAACACTGGCAAAACAAACGAAAAGTAACACGCTTCCTTCGAAAACAGACGCGAAATGTATGTGTGTGTGTATATATATATATATATATATATATATATATATATATATATATATATATATATATATATATATATATATATATATAACCTATTAAGAGGGTAGAGATGATGTGCTTAGTTTTTGTTTTGAAATAGCCTATTAAAATTCTGATTCAACAACTAACTTGATTAAAACTGAGATTCTACAGTGAAAAATGTTTTTTATCATGAAGAAATGTATATAATATTTTATAGAAGTGATTTACAATTGTTTGTTATTAGTCAACACGAGTTTATTTGGACCAAATGTTGGCAAAACTGTAATTTTGTTACTATTTAATGACTTGTTGTAGTTGCTAAATATATAGATACCGTATGAGGATACCTGAATGCAGACTTTGTGTATGGAAGCTCGTAGTCAATCTGCATACTCTGAAGGACGACATGAAATGAAGCCCTACGATGGAGAAGCGCCGGAATGAAAGGGACGGGGGAATGGGAGATCCCCGAGGAAACCCGCCTGCTGGCAAATAGTACGACACGATTACCACTTGCGAAAATCAGGGGACCTAACCCGGTCCGCCTTGATGAAGGCGAGTGGTCTGTTTAGGTTGGGATTACGATGACTTCACGTTCACGTATCACTTACCACTTTATTAAGTTCACGTGTACGTAATACGTAATCAATTGAGGTGCCATGAAAAACGTCGAGATAGAGCCTTGATATCAATAGTTAAAGATAACATGACACAATAAAAGACATTAACTCCTCCGAAAGGTGATTGGCCCAGACAATCACGTAGTATAACATCACGTATCACTTAAGCTTAAAAGCTTGACATCGACAAGCTTTTCGTTACGTGAAAGTGAACGTAAGTATAAAATGGCGCGATCGTGATAGGGTCCGTTCAAGTACGTTTGTCAAGATGTTTCCTGCTTACGTGAAAGTTAAAGTAAAGTGAACGTGAAAGCATCGTAATCCCAGTCTTACTCGGCCGCTGCGGCCACGCAATAGTTGCTGGAAGTGTAACGTGGACGACATACATTGGCTAGGTAATGTTTTTTTTTTATGTCATTGGATCAAGAGGGCGAAGTCAGCCTTGATAGGACAATAATTTCAGCTTGAGGCGTTCAAATAGTTACCCGAGTAAAATTTTCAATCGGCTTTTCAATCAGCCCGTAGTTAACCCTGATAGAGAGAAGAGTGTTTTTTTTTATCGTACAGCATTTGTATATAATAAAGCACATGTGGCATGTGTTAAGAGTCTTGATTGGCCTTAAAGGGTGATGTCAAGAGAGAGGGTCCATTCCAGTGCTGCTGCAAGGCATTGATGACATCCTCCCAATCATCTCTGAGAAGTATTATGGGACATTCCTCTATAATGCGGTTTTCAGACTCTATGGTCTGCTCTGAAACTTCACAGTCCCACATTGGAGAGGGAGTTGGAGACCCCTCATTTGTACATTAGAGGCCCAGTTCTTCCGTGTCCACATCGGATTCTATTCTGTTGACACCGTGTTATTCTAGGACGTAATTGCAACTCTATGTGTGTGTGTGGGGGGGGGGAGGTTTCTAGGCCATGATGTCAAGCAGGACGACTAAAAGTCCACACAAATGAAAGCCGAACTAGATCTCGTGTCTCTTCCAGCTACAACTGTTTACATAGAGCAGACGAAACACGCTAAACGGCGAAAAACAGTTTAAACAATAGACATGGCCAAAGCCACAGCTAAGTGAAACTGTACACAATGTATTGAAAATCTTGATTGAAGAAAGAACAAATATTGTATGAAATACAAAAAAAAAAAAAAAAAAAAAAAGGTAGGGCATATAAAAAATATATTGTGGACGCATTTATAGGCACCGCATGTTAAGTATAACTTTTTTAAAGGCACATTTTGGCAATACAGGCCCAAAAAAATTCTGTTGTTTTATTTTTAATGTTTGCACAGCACTACATGTAATAATTTCTGTGCCAGTTTTGCAACTTTTGCATTTCTAAAAGTTGTACTCGCCGTGCGGAACGTGTAGCGAAAGCAGGGGTGACTTTGCACACGTGGGGTGACATTTGTACAACCATATACCATTTTCCATAATTTTCAATTTTGTGTAAATATTAGTTAAATGTCATGTGGATATTTATTATTTTGAATTTATCGCAAGTAATTATTTTTTTACTCGGGGATATCAAATATGGGAAAAATATTTTTTGTTATATCCCAAAGTCACCGCGTGCAATTCATTTAATTCTAGCAATCAAAAGCAAAAAATTCACTACGGAAGTAAAATACCTGAAATAGCAGAATGTTTTAATATTTTGTTTGAATAGTTTGGGATTACTATGCCAGTGCCATTCATTAGACTACTAGCAGTCAAAAGAAGCAAAAAAAAAAAAATCTCAAAATAAAATACATGAGATAGCAGATATGTTTTAATCTATTGTTTTAATAGTTTCGGTAATGGGTTGGTAAAATTAAGGTTAATTCTACTAAAGGTTAGAAAGAAAATACGTTTTCTTATGGGAGAGCTTGGCACAGGGAAAATTTCTGCCACTAGTTTCGCTTCGATCGCTAAGAGACCAGATAAATACGAAACTGTATTAAAATTAAATTTAAATGAACTTGAATATTATATTTGTCATTTAATTTAATTTTCAAGTGAAAAGAAACCAATTTCGCCTTTTAAATTGTCAACTTAATGAAACTTAAAATTCAGGAAAGCTCTGTGATTGGTCAGTTTGGTGCATTACCGATACCAGCGCTCAAGTGGCAGAAATTTTCCCAGTGCCAAACTTACAACACTGATCTTTCTAACCTGTAGTAGAATTATCCTTAGAATAATACAGAATTTTTTTTTATCCCAGAGAAATACACTCTATTCTGGAAAAGTTACTGTAGGAGTATTGACGTTTTTAACAGACCCTCGTCGCTTGTGTTTATGTTCACGATATTCTTGTCACAATAACTACGTATGTTCTAAATTAACGTTATGTGCCGTAGACTTAAGGGGCCCGCCTCGTTGCCATAAAAACGCGCTGCAGCGTATTTGAAGAATAAGTTTTACACCGAAACTAATACACGTGTGTTCACGCCGTTTCTCTACGAAAAGAACACACACTTCAGACGACTGCCCTTAAGCACTTTCAAGGCAACACACGTATTATAAATCCCCTTTTAGGGCACGTCAAAATGGGTTAAAACGGGATTTTCAGGCTGCTATAGCGGAAAATATACTAGCCGTATACATGTGAAACCATTTAAGGGCAGTCCATTGGACTTTAGTAAAGTGATTTGGTAAATAAAACAATAGGGTCACCACTTAGAGTCCAATAGGAAATTTGTTTTTTCGCTATGACTGCACGCCTTACGCGTAAAGGCGACGCACCGTTGTATGGCCCATTCGATGTCGCCCTTAGCACCATACCTCACTCACACAAACGCATGTGCCACGAGGCGGGCCCCTTAATAGTACGAGGTTGATGCACCCGCACCTGCACTGACGACATATGAAATGCACGTGCGATGGTAAAGGTATTGGTGGGGAGAGCAGCTAAGTTGATGTACGAGAGCGAAGGTGGTAGAATGTTGAGAAATAAGGGAGGGGAGGTAGGGGAAGTGAGCTGCTATACCCCTCCCTACTTCGCTCCTCGCGCGGAGCTATGCCTATGACAGAGCTCGCCGCGTCGCTCCTATCAGTCTGGCAGGACGCGTCGCCGAGCGAACAGCTGAACGTCGGCTTCCACACTGGTGTTTGATGTAGTTGCGCGCGCGTGCCGTGAGAAATAAAAATCATGAGCGAAGACAGCGGATCCGTCGATTCCGCGAGGAGGCCCAGCCTCTGCTGCCTGGAGGAAGAGGTGAGTCCTAGCTTTTTAGAGGTTGGGTTTGTTTCAAGTCGGACATCAGTGGCGTGGCCAGGATTTCTGAATGAAGGGAGGGGCATTTGACATGAGTATACCGTAAGTGTGGGTGACTCTGGGACACTTCTATACTATATTTATTTTCCATAATTGTCAGCCGTGAGTAAATATTAAATAATTGTCATGTTGATAGTTCTAATTCGGAATTTATTGCAAGAAAATTTCTTTATTCAAGGCTACCAAATGAACGAAAAATATTTTCTTGTTTTGTCCTAAAGTAGCCTCACCTGTCCAGTCACCCCCCCCCCCCCTTCCCCTCGCTTTCGGCAAAAACATAACACTGACAGCCCTTTTTAAGCCAAGTGCCCTCGACCGGGAAAATTTGGATTTCAAAATGCAAAACTATGCTATGTTGGAAGTTTACGTAAGGAATCATTGAGTACTGAACTGGACTGATACAATTATTTATTTATTTTTAAAATTATTTTTCTATATTTATGTGAATTAAGAGAGGATTGGGGGAGGGGGGGAATTAGAACCATTGACACCGTTCCTCTTTTTTTTCCTTGGTTACGCTAAGGTTATTTCCACTACAGGTTAGAAAAATCAATGTTAAAAGTTGGTCGCATGGAAAATGTATGCCGCTTGAACGCTGGCATCGGTAATGGGTACAAACTGAGCAATCACAGAGCGTTCCTGAATTTTAAGTTAAATTAAGTTTATAATTTAAAACTCGAAATTGGTTTCTTCTCACTTTACAATTAAATTATATGACTTGTTTGTATGCTGACGTGAGCCTACGTGCGAGCCCGAACCGACAAGAAATGTTGAATTTCGCTCTTTTAGTGTCTAATTTTAAGTGTATAACTTATGTCATTTATTCATTTGATTGTATATTGTAAATATGACTTGTCCGATATCTTTGTGCAAAAATGTACACAAAAAAATATCCAAGGTTGCAATAAACTAAATCTAAATCTATCATTTTCAAGCCTATTTAAATGTAATCTTACCATAGTTTCATATTTTTCTGGTTCCTTAGCGATAGCAGTGAAACTAGCGGCAGAAATGTTCCCTGTGCCAAACTCTCCCATTAGAAAACACATCTTCTTCCTAACCTGCGATAGAATTAACTTTAGCTACGCCGCTGTCTGACACAGTCCATAAGTGCCAGTTCTTAGAAAACGCAAAGGTGTATTTACAACGCAGCGACCAAGTTGTTGCGACAGTTCACGACACGACATTCATGTACGACAGCAAAATAAAATTCTGTGTACCTCGGTAGTGTGTTCTTGGATGTTGGGGGGGGGGGGGGGGAGATGTATACTTGGCACCATAAAACATCAGTTAAATTTGACAGCTGCTTACGGGCAATAATTGTTTATCGTTTGATGGTGTCACAATGCACATCTCAGGTTAATTATGTAACTAAAAATGTCGACTGACATATCACAAAACATCTACAGGACTTCACAAGCCGTGCTCTCAGAACTGTCACATTTTATTGCATTTATACCGACCTGCCTCTTGCTACATATTCTCTATGGAACACAAAGAAATTTTACAAAATTGTATCATGACAACAACTGAATGTAGTTAACAAGGGTGTATATATCTTCAACGTTCAGATTTTTAAATTGATGTGAGAAAATATCATACATCTCAAGATAATAGTGTATTTTATTAAATATAAAATTTTAAAAAGTTTCCACTCTTATTTAAGGGTGTTTAAATGGTATAAGATGATAATGTTATATTTTAATGACATACCGTCAAATGTGGTGACTTTGTGCCAAGTTGGGGTGACTTTGTGCCACTTAAATTGTTAATTTTGGGGTCCATGTAATGAAAAATTATAAAATTTTAATGGATGAATTAACTAGTTGGTTTTAAGTACTGACCTTGTGTTACTTATTTCTTACCCAAGTAACCTAAAAATAAAACGTTTGAGGTGGCACAAAGTCACCCCGCTTGACGGTAGTGATAGTTTTGTAGACGATACTTGTAAGTGCAGCTCACTCCTGCGAAACAAATTTAACGTAGTTTTTCTCATAACGGTGCGTCGAAGTTAATCTTTGCATGTTACGCTGACGTGCAAAAAGTGAAAACCCATTGACTTACTAAAATTACATAATTCAAAGTGAAATAGGGGGCCGTGGTGGCCGAATAGTCCATTCGCCTCCCACCAAGGCGGTGTCGGTCCCCAGATTTTCACATGTGCGAATCGGCCGGACGATGCCGTTGGTCGGCGTATTTTCTCGGGGATCTCCCGTTTCCCCCGCCCCTTCATTCCGGCGTTGATCAATACTCGCATCATGTCACCTCTCACTAACGCTAAAGACCTCGATGTTAAGCGCTAACCAAAATCTCTCACTCACTCAAATTGAAATAACATGCCAGTCTATACTAATAACACGTACGCTTTCCGAAAGTGTTTTAAATGCCCAGGACGTGTTCACAAGGCTCTCTTTCTGCCGAATTTTTGTTTAAATGTTTGTGGCAGGGTGCATGCAGGCTGTCTTGTTCACTGGGGTTGTTAGTAAAAATGACTGAAGGCTGTTAACGTTAAATAAGCTTCTGTAGTGAGGTACAACTGCTGTCATTGGACGAGGTCATGTCTCAATGGCCTGCAGCCGATTCAGGGTATAGATGGTTTGCAATAAACTGTGCATTCTACAAGGCAGACTTATCTAGAATAATCACTAAAAAATATCATTTAGTTTGAAATAAAACTTTAACTTTTGAATTCAGGACTCTACATCCTCTGATAGTTACTTAACTTGCTTTGTTTGTATTAGAAAGTGGCAGGAATGGGTTTCAAAACTGCTCACTTTATCAAGAATGACCTATATATAATTAGACGCTTGAAAACTGTCCTAGAGTTAACGCGTTAAGCTGAAATATTTCCATACCCTGTCGTAAACAACAGTCTTAAACAAATTCGGAACTGTTTGTGTCTTTCTGTTACAAAGTAATTACGTGTCACGTCCCTTATGGAGAAGTGTTTTTAGTATATTCAATTCACCGTAAAAAGATCACTTTTTCAATCTCTCCTACCAAGGAATTTTGAGCGCCGACTATAGGTTCCACACGATACGTTCGACCTTTTTTAAATGCAACTGTTGTAAAACAGGCACTGAATTTATTACATTTCAGTTGGTACTGTATAATTATCATGTATAAAATGTTTGCTTGTTTGTTCGTTTTATATGCGTTCTTGTACCATTGGTCCGATTGCGATGGAATTTGGTGCGTTGTGCATACGTTCGGGAAGGTTTCTGCAAAAACAGTTGTTAGGATGGGGAGAGTGGTTAAACGGGAGTACAGGGGAAAAACCCCATAGAACTTAGTGAAATGTAGACATGGCGGAACAGCTAGTTCAAAACAAAACATCAAAATGTAACTTAATCTATTTTAAATATTGGCAAGGTACAGAATGTAGTCTACAATTGTCTGTGCTATTTGTCAAAATATACATATACTAGCCGGCCGGCTGCGGCGTTGCCCGCGTGAAATTATGTAACGTAAACAGTAACTCTAAATAAAATAGGTGATGAAGGCATTTAACAGCTAGCGTACTCTATAACAGTGAGCTATAATTAATTGTCTTAGCTCAGTGCAAAGAGCGCGCGCAATGTGCTCGTCATAGTAATTCCCATCGCAAAGTATTGCACGGGATACGAACCCATAACCCCACCCCTTCCACACCACAATCGTCATACAATACCTGAGCGAATGTTAAAGGCATGCCGTGATAATTCTTTCGTGTATAATGGCTACAGTCCAAAGAGGTTTTATTTATGAGTAGGTTGGCAAAAAGAAACAACTGTTGAATTATTTATCCTTGATCATTCTCTTTTTTCGGGAGACTGTAACATTTTACTGCTTTTTACCTACTTAATTTTCGAATTTCATAAAAACCTAATTTTTATTTGTAGAAATTTACATAAGTTTCATTCCTATCAAAAAAAATCATCTCAATATCTCAACGGGTATAAGCGGTACAGATGATTATTTGAAATCACATTTTATTTTTTAAACAGCTTTCAAGGACGTATTTAGAAAAATCCTGAAATTACTTTTTTTTTAATATTTACGTAAGATTTATTTTAACGCAAAAACCATTTCAATATTTCCACTGGTTTAGGAGATACGTGGGATTAATATTAAAAACGTTATATTTTTTAAGAGCTTTCAAGGACGAATTTCGAAAAATTGTAAAAATACTTTTTAAATATTTACTTAAGCATCATTTTTTTAATCACCTCACTATCTGAAATGGCTGAGGAGAAATCACGGAGTAATGAAAAACACATTTTACGGCTTTTCTCCTCCTTAATTTTCGAACTTCGCAAAATCGAAAAATTCACCAATATGCATTTCTTTCGGCAATATTATGAAGTTAAAAAATTTATGATAGCATTCCCGGTTAATGAGATGTCAAGGATTCTTTTAAAACACATTTCACCCCTTTTCACTCCCTTAACTATCGAATGTCTAAAAATCCTTTCTTAGTGGGTGCCTACGGGCCAATGGGAAGGTTTCCTCAAAATGTCATGGCTCTAGGTCCAGCGGTTTGGGCTGTGCGTTGATGAGTGAGTGAGTGTGTCAGGACACTTCATTTTATATATTAAGAACCGTTGATCTTACCGTGCGCAGCCTCTTATACCTGAAGCTGTTTTGTTCGTTGGAGACTCAGAAGCGAATGAGCGATAAGGGCTACAGTGATGCGCGCCTCTTGTGTCATATCGCTCCTACGCGCGAGGCTCTAGACTGGCGCGCAGTGTGTTCCGTTACACCGCTGGAACTTACGACTTTAAGCGGTCACCTTATTTTATTGTTTGCTGGAAAGTCTGCTCAAAAATACATTTTTAATCTTTTGACTGGTTTCAACCTGAGAAATAAGTAGTCTTTAGTATTATAGCCGTGCATGGTGTAGGGCTAGGGAATAGTTTCTTCTGATGTGCGTTGTGTTTTGTTAGTAGTACGCCTACTCTTCGGTTTTTCGACATGTTTTCTTTTCGTAGATAAGTACGTTGTTAACACGTCACGTGTAATAGTTTCGAACATGAACGTACATTCTAACTAGTCGCAATGCAGTTCAACAGTGCAAAACTCTTCGTAGTTAATATATTTAAAATATATATGTGTATTTATTACAGCTTCAGACTTAACAGTTCGAGAGCAATGAAATATGTACATTGTGTTCATTAGTCATGTGGTAATATTTTGAATGATAAGTGACGAAGGATTTTAAATTAATCGCTAGGAATAAGGGCAGTAAAATGTGCTCGTTTTACCGTGAACAACGTATAGAGTTTAAAATTTCTTTATCTCTGACGAAATAGGTCTCTGAAAATTCGGAAGAACAAAAGGTTCGAGGTCACGTTCGCTTCCACGCACGTGTGCATGCATAACGCCCCCAGTTATTCACTAGTGCGTATTGTCAAAGTGAACATTACAAAAAACAGGATGTGTGCAGTAATACAGGAAAATGCAACATACAATTTCCTCAAAGTGACTCATCATTCTGGTAGGATCACACTTATTTTCGTCCGTAAATAACAGTCATTGCTGTTCGAAAGAGTCAACGTTTTTTTAAAAGAAAATTTTAATGTAATTATGGTTTTAAAATTGCAGTGTAAGATAATAATTGTTTTTGTCCCCATTCACCCCTATAACCGTATTCATCCCAGATGACTGCGCAACAAACCGGAAAAGAAAGAAGTCAGAATTTCCCACAGAAGCACGCTGCAGACGAAGAAAGAACACGCTTGGTTTAGTTGTTAGTAGGTAGAGGCGCCGAGGCGTCACACACGACTGCCCGTGCCGCCCCCGCGTTCTCAACAGTTGGTGGACCTGGCGCGGGAGACGTGCTGTAGCGTGGTACGGGAAGTATTTCTTCTTGTGTGAGTTGGCATGATCATGTTTTCCTTCGTGTAGAAATAAACAGATTCAAACAAGGAGTTGGTAATTTTTTTTTCGGGGGTGAAAGAGGAGGGGGGATGTGTCCCAGTGTTCAACTGCAGGTATAGACTTTCAGTTCGTTGGTATGAGAAGGATGTTGGGGTTGGTCTTACTTTTAGGAAATAATAATAAATAAATGGATGAAACTTATTTTGATTTTCAGCTATTCGTACTTCGATTTTCCATTGTTTTCCGAAATCACGTCAAGCGAATGCTGCGACGGTTCCGTAGTACTGGTCCTGGTTGATCCTCCCCCCCCCCCGCCCCCCCATAAGCATTTTCCTTTACCATGGCCATGAAGCTGTTAGAGGGTAAATAATACACAAAATAGTTTAAAAAGAGTAATGTAAACAATTCTGTTTATTATTATTTTAAATTTCACCTTTAAAATGTTCGTACAAGAGTTTCACACCAGGTTTTTTTTTTGTATTTAGGGGGAGGAAGGCATGTCTCTTATTCTCCTTGACAACATGACCACTTGTAGATGCTATTCTATAAGTGTACTACAGCTATCTTGGCTACGCTCCAGGTTAAGTCCCTGGGGACTCGATTCTCTTTTATTTTAGTTCGTTGCCGTGAATTCAGTTCAGTCTAACTCTGTTTCGTACAACTTTAGTCGACTTTGACAATAGTACTAATTGTATATCTGTCGTACATGTCAGTCGACTTTTTTTTTTTTTTTTCGTTCTAAAATGAATCTCAGATGTAAATTTCACCGTTTGCGCAGAAAATTTCGTCTTGCATTCAGGGTTGGTGCAAGTTAATTTGGCATTTATGATGAGGAAAAAATGAAGCATTTTATCTTATTTTTCTAACTCCACCCCCTCCCACCCCTTCTTCGCCATTCATCCAAAACACTCACCCTGTTACTCTTATTGTTTTACTTTTCCAGACTGTAAACATGTCATAGTGTAGGTATTTTTATAGTAAAAATTAATACAAGTAATGAAAACCTAGAAAATTACTAAAATATGTAGCGACTTATTTTGATTGTAAAAAGTATTACGACTGTAGTTCCCTGTCATGTGGCCTAGGTGGTTGCTTAGTTTGCCTATATGGCTGCTTCGGTCTTCTTTGCTTTCGTACTGACATCGCAATATCAAACAGCTAGTGGCCAGTGAACGGTGGCCCGCATAAAGGTTTCTGGGAGCCTGAGGCAGACAATTGTTTGAGGCACATAAGGTTAAAAATAAAAATGTTAAGGAAAATAATTTGCGTAAATTTTTTAATTATTGTAAACATAATTAATGCACATCTTGCATAAACAACATTGTAACGTATGTTACAGGTCCTTACAGCAATATATAAACACAGAAACGCTGTTAATACAGACGTATTTTACAGCTGAAAAACGAAAAAAAAAAAAAAAAAAAATTAAATTTTTCTTCACAGGTTAGGAGTGAGTGAGAGATTTTGGTCAGCGCTCAACATAGAGGTCTTAAGCGAAGGTAAGGGGTGACATGAGGTGAGTATGGAGCAGTGCCGGAATGAGAGGGCGGGGGAAACGGGAGATCCCGAGAAGACCCGCCGACCAATGGCATCGTCTGGTACGATTCCAGCATGCGAAAATCCAGGGACCGACCCCGCCGGGAATCAAACCCGGATCGCCTTTGTGAGAGGCGAATGGTCTGACCATTCGGCCACCGCGGCCCCCACAGGTTAGGACAAGGGCTGGAGGCCCCATTCAGGCGGGGGAACGGGGCATTATACCTATATACAATTACCCCCCCCCCCTCGGTCAAATCCTTTGCTGCGGCCCAGTGGCTCAGATTTTCTTACGTAGAGAAGGAGTTCAGAAAAAAATATTGTTTTAATAAGTTTTCTATTTGGACGAGATTGGGTTGCATTTTTTACAGAAATGAATTTGTAAACTTATAGAGAATTTATATAATTCCTCGTCAATGTCCAACATTTGCTCTGAGCTGGTTTGTAAAAGAAATTAAAACGAATTGAATGACCGAAATTAAGAGCAGTGTCACGTGTTACGTCAAATATTCATAAAACAGCATTGAAGTTTTTGTATTTTTAAAATTAATTACGGGAAATGGGCAGTTTTTTTTAATTTCAAATTCATTATAGGCCTATTAATATTATTATTATTACCATTATTATTATTACCATTATTATTATTATTATTTTCAAAAATTGCATACAAAAAATTTAAGCTGTTTTTAAACATATATTGACGAATCCCGTGAACTGTTCTTAAACCTCAATTATTTCATTTCAGTGGCGTCACACTGGAAGAGAACGTTTTACAATACGTGCTGATATTATTAATTGTAGTTAAAATACGTTAACACCATAGCATAAAATGTTATACATCGGGTCCACTTTGTGAGGATGTGAGGCTCGCGGTAGCATAAATCCGAGCCCACTCCAACCCGTGCCCCCTTTTTTTTATATGCAGTGATAACGTGTGCTTGTAAGCCCTCATACTTATCTGTCATGTTGGCTGCATTGTCATAACTCTGACCTCGGTAATCCAGGATGTCAAGGCCGTTATCTTTACGTGCAGTTTACACTAAAAAAATATATTTCACAGCAACCATCATGGTCTACAGTTTAATGAGTACTATTCATTTAAAACTATACATAATTTATATTTGTATTTGAAAAAGCGAGGCCACCTAGAATGTGAAGCTCGGGACAAATGTCCCTTCGCCTCTCCCCCTCTCTCCAGATGCTGCCCTCGTATACATAATGGCGGAGACGCTAAGACATGGAAAGCACATATTTAAATTTCGAATTGTAATTTACCGTCAGTTGGAGTAAAGTTGACCTCTGAGATGAGGTTGACATAAATATTAAAACAAATTTGTAATATAGCTCGAAATTAATTATCATTTTCAGAAACATCAAACGACTAGTGAGCAGTTATGAAATGATTAGCTTTCATAAACCATTTGCATTAAGCACGCTATATTCCGGTCCACTTATTTTTTGTTTATTTTAGAGATTTTATTTACGCCCCCCTCTCCACCCGGTTTTTATGCCGCTAGACTTCATAAGGGGTGGTTGGCAAACTATCTAAACCTAACGTAAGTATGACTAGACATCCATGCCCGAGTTGGGATTCGAACCCAAGACCTCTAGCCTCGTAGATCGACATGCTACCGATCACACTACGGAGGTCGACTTCGGTCAACTTCATTCCTTGTAACGGTATACAAGATGTCCGGAAACAACCGCGTAGTAAGTACATTGTGCAAATCCAGGGCTGAATTGGAGATCTAAATGTTAGTGGTAAAACGTTGTACGACATTTTTACGCGCACATTTTGGCAACACTGCACGGAGATAGCCTCCTCTTGCGCTCCGCGTCCAGGTATTATTTTATGTATGTTACGTCAAGTAAACTTAGAATCAGGTTTGAAATGATCACGATTTTAACCTGCACCTGTAATATACTGGGCAGAACAGTAGTATAGGCTGTTCGCTACAAACTGAACACCCAGCAGAAATTAGGTAATTAAAAATATGTTTGGTTGGGCCAATAGATGCTATTTTTTGAGTGTGTTGAAAATATCACACTGGTTTTTAGTTACATGGACGTTTTCGTATTGAAGGTAACAAAGACGGCTGCAAAACGGCCGAAAGAAAACTTCATGCAGTGCTCACTTTATAGTGAACGGCCTATAGTAAGGTAAGTAAGAATTATTTGGAGCGCAAGAGGGGACTAACTACAGTGCTGTGTTGCCACACTGTGCATGTATAATGTCATCGCACATTTTCGTCTCCAATTTAGCCCAGAATTCGCGTGGTGTGCTTACTATGCGGTTGTTTCTGGACATCCTGTATAAGTCGTTGAATAAGGTTATGTTCGGGTGGTTTGTTTTCATTCAGAGGGTTGTTCCGTTATACGTGCGAAGACGAGAGACACCTGTGGTAACGGAACGACGTTGATCAGACCTAAATACAGTCACATCATTCAGCGCGGTACGAGGAACGGTATAGCTACAGTTTAGCAGGCTGCACGCCTCGCGGTGACGCTATAGTTGGAAACAGGTTCGTGCAGCCCGTGGTTAGACAAGACGTACTCTCTGCGTATCATTAGACTGACGTCACTCAGGTGGGGCCGGTGCAAAGAGCGCCCACGACCTACTCGTGTTGCCCGCCGTGTCTCTGGAGCACACAAATGGTTCTTTGTTCGGCACTGATCGAGAAACTTCGTCAGGATTCGAGCTGCCATACGTCATTCACCCATGGAGTGGAAGCCTTTGAACAAATTTGAAGCCAGCCAACAGACGACGTTTAAAGACAAGAATAGAGCTGGTGGTGGCAAAAACATGTAAATGTAGCATTGCGCTGAATGAAAATGTTCTAGTTTTTTGTTAACTACACGTTATGGTGAAAGGTTGTGCAACTCTTGGCCTTACAAACAAATTCGATCGTTGCGGAGTGTTATCTTTGTACAGGTAAGAAACTTTTATTTAAATTCATCAGTTTATAAAGTACATACACACAGCGAGAGCTAATTCGGTTTTTTTTATATTTCTGAAGCAATTGTAAACTGTTGTGTACGATTCAAATAAAGAATTTGCGTGAATTTTTGTAAAAAAACAGTTACATAAATACATTGCTTTTTGCTATTGTTTTGCCACCCAAAATATGGCGACTCATGAAAAATAATGTCCTGCGCATGCGTAGTTCGAAAA
Organism: Medauroidea extradentata; assembly: GCA_003012365.1. Taxonomy (NCBI): domain Eukaryota; kingdom Metazoa; phylum Arthropoda; class Insecta; order Phasmatodea; family Phasmatidae; genus Medauroidea; species Medauroidea extradentata. Next base: position 53,569 of record PNEQ01090638.1, read on the forward strand.
TGATCGGCTTCACACGATTACCATTGAAATGTACGGCAGATGCCACTCCATAGACTAATACCTCCATGCAGTCACCCCGCTCTGCGTAGACACCACACCTTCTTTTGTATAGTTTCTAAGTTACGTCAAAAGGAGTTTCTAGCAAATTTTTTCTGTAAAGTCAATGTTCTGGGAACATAACTTCTTTTTTCTGGAAAGGTGGAAAACTATGCTCTGTAGGCACCACTTTTTTCTTTTGTTCTATTGTTTTGCGTTAGAGAAAGAATAGTAAAAACGGCCAAAATTACATTCTTAGGGTATTGTCAAGCATTTCCTGAAGGCAAAAAAGAAACATACATCCTGGCGTCTGTAGTTCAAGCCTTTGGCTTTTAACACATGCACTTATAACATACCGTTACAGATCTAATTTGCGTGCTATTGGACTTCGACGACCGAGATCGGTTTCTGACTTGTCCACCACTTGCCTAATCGCCTCTATGCGCAAGGCGTACAACTATACGACCGACCTGTTTTTCCTTGGAAACTTCTCTGAAGTTAGTGTAGGTTTGTTTAAATGCAATATATATAATAAAATAAATAAATAAATGTTGTTCGCCTAAAGGAAGGACGGTTTTGTTAAGATAGGGAACTGTCTTAGTTGTTATTGTAATTTCCTAACCTAACAAAACCGACCTTCGAGTAAGCTAAGGTTAATTCTACTATACGTTGGAAATCTAACTTTTTTTTCTTGTGTAAGAGCTAATTTCGCTGATATACGAAAACGCACTAAAATTGAAATTAATTAGGCTTGATAAAGAGAGAATACATTTAAAATGTAAAGAGCAGACCAATTTTGGTTTTCAAATTATCCACTTTACGTTAAAATTCACGAAGGCTCTGTGATTGGTCTGTTTACGCCTTTTAGCGACACCAGTGCCCAAGGGGCAGAAATTTTCCGCGTGCCAAACTTTCAACATGGAGCATTCCCACCTGTAGTATAATTAACATGAAATAAGCGAACATCATTGTTTGTCTTGCTAGTGTAATCCGTCACAAGGGTATGGTCACTGTAGGGGGGGGGGGGGTAGTGTCTGCGAAGAAAGGGGAGGGTGAGGTGGAGCTCCCCTGTCAGTGGCGAACAAGAAACCAATTCTGTGCTGCCGAGACATAAGTACTGCCGCCGACCTGCAGTGAGATCATAGGTCCTTCTCTCCCTCATACACGTGCTCCGCCCACGTGGCGAGGTCACACCTCCAGCATGCCGCGTCGCCGCGCCGCCTCGTACAAGAGGCTGTTCCACACTGAAAGAAAATTTTTGTAGAAAGTCTTCCCTGCCAAATTGTTTTGTATAGTCTGTCTCACGAAAGAATTCCATTTTTTGACAGTTTTGAAGGCTATCGTGTGTACCAATTTCTGCAGGATATAACTTTTAATTTTGATAAATTGCACAGTTTGAGACCCAGCTAAGTGTGTTTGTGCAAAAGTTACTTGTGGCAGAGGAAAACACTGCTTATTTCATGAAAACAACTAAAAAAATAAATGCAAACACAAATGTCAAAAAATGGAATTCTTATATGAAACAGACTATAGTAACCACAAAATTATATAGTGGTGGCCACAGTACTTTAGTGGTGTCAACAAAAGTTATTGTGATGACCAAAAATTAATTTTGCAGGGTAAATAGCCACAAAGTATTTTGTGGCTGCCTCAAAAAACATTTTTGCGTGCATATATATATATATATATATATATATATATATATATATATATATATATATATATATATATATATATACACACACCTCGGAGGTATAAGACACTGTGACAACTTTTTTGTCAAAATTAACTTTTTACTGTAAGTATTATCGCAGTTTTAAGTACTTCCTAGTGGAATAAAACCGTGTCCAACTTATCTAAAAATAATTTGGCTCTAAATATCTGAATCTACAAATCTTTAAACTGTTCTCCTGAAATATTTTATTTTTGTGACAAAGTGTCTTATGCCAGATATGTAGCACAATTATTCGCACTCTCACTCGGAAGTGACGTCAGTAAGTGCTGCTCCATAATGCAGAGTGTGAGTGCAAGTGCGGATAGCGGGTGTTTGTAAATGTATTCTCTGTGCACACTCTTCGTGTAGGCTAGTCCATGAACTATTGTTTATTTGTTCTCCTACATTCTCAGGCATGGCAGATAATAATTAAATATTATTTTAGAAAAAACAGGATCTACTATACCAGCGATTATGATTTCGACAGTAGAGTGCGAGTGTGAATGGATTCCAAAATTATTTGTAGGAATTCTGGGCATGAGTGCGAGAGCGAGTGCCAACGTTGAGTACGTGGAATACAGCCTGAAGGAGGTTAACTTAGGACGATAAAGAGCATAATTTCGCGTTGTTTTAGAGGGCAACTGGAAACAAATATAGATCATTAATAGATGATGCTGATTATTGAGCTTTTGGCATGCCACTACGAAGACATACAGTTAGGTGTGCTTGTTTTCAAAGTTCCGTTAATATTATTTTGGACATTCACATTTAAATAACAAGAAAGTCTATATTTGAGCATGTTTGACTACTTTAAACATATATTATTGATGTACCCAGGAAATATTAATTAACAAAGTTACCTATCACATTCGTTCGTAGCTAATAGTTTATAGATAGAATAATTTTTCCCCATGTAACATATTCATTCGGTTGATGCACTGTAACAATATGTTTTAGTCAAATAAATTCCCCCTATGCCCCCCACCTCCTTCCCAAAACCACCAAACCCTTTCAACGTTAACTGGAGGTCTATGAAACATCGAAATGATTCCAGACTTTTGTTGGATCGTGCGCAATATCGGCGTGACGGACAATGCGAGGCGACAAGCTGTTTGCCTGGATGAACGTATTTGCACGTTCTAGTCCTAGAAGTGCGGGAGCGATAAGGACGAAGCAACACGGACATCACACCTCATTCTAGCCTCTATAGGTGCAAGTCATTGAACTGGCGTGCTGTCTTCTCACTCAACTTTCAGAGGTGACCTTGTCATTTTATGACGTCGTATTAATATATATTGTACTCACCTATACCTTTTAAAAGATTCTGCGTCGAGATGATTTTTGATAAGAAAGAAGCTTATGTAAATATCTACAAATCATATTCAGGATTTTATGAAATTCGAAAATTAAGGATGTGAAAAGTACTAAAGCCGCAGCCGGCCAGCTACTTTATACTATAAGATGATCTATCTTTTTTCACTGATATGGCTTTAACGTGCGATTACCAATATATATATAAAAAAATCAAAAACTCTTTTAGACGTCGCATATTTGTTTCTTATCAGAGTGATAGTGGACAACTGATTCTTTGCGCAATGATGTTTTAAATGTGTCCAATGCTGATAACCGAAACGTTGTACAAGAAGCAAAAACGTACACCTTTAACCGTGAGAATTGCCGCACCTAGAAGGTCTAATTAGACAGCTTTATGCAGCAATAGCCTATCGATATTTCTTTTTTAAGATTTGTGGTTAGTCTATACTAACTCCATGCATTTTACATTATAGTACAGAGGAAATAGAAATATTCAACTCAGAAGGTATAGACCAGCATGTTCTATACTTTTTGCTCTATCTCCATTGCAAAGGTATACATTTGCCGTTATTTCTTCTTTACATTTAGCATTATAGTATTTGAAACTTTGGAAACAGGGTCCCAATATGATATTACATAAACACTATTTATAGCGTGCGTTAATATTTTAATTGCGAAATAAAACGTATGTTCCGCAAACTTGTAATGGCTCTCCTGTAAAATATCTAAATATGGAGTTAGAACAACATGGTTCTATAGCAGCGATTTGTTTCTTAAGTATAAAATATGTTCTGCTATGAAAAAGTCGTATGAAATGTATCCTGTGGTCATAAATATTGACTCTGTAGGACTAAAAAATAAGGATCCAGTTAAACCGAGTGAACCGGCGACGGTAACAGGTTACACTCGCATTCGGGAGGACACGGGTTCAATTCTGGGCTCCGGCCATTCTGATTGAGGTTTTTCCCCGTGAGTTCTTGTAATAGCTCCAGGCGAACGATGCTGGTCTGGTTGCACTACATTGGCCACGGCCGATACTCGCCTTGTTCCTATCATCTTGTAAAGTTATGTGTACGTAAACTCCCGATTATCCGTGATAATTAGGGTCTCGCAACGCACGGATAATCGGGTAACACGGATAACCTGAAAATAGCACATTTGTTAATATAAAATTGTAAACAATATATATATATATAAATTTATAATTAACTGAAAAACCATAACGACTTATGGTTTTGACATATTTCACAACATTTCAACCAAAATAAGTATATCTCCAGGCTGCACGATGAACACGAGAAAAACTGAGTTGAAATTTCATTAACCCAGTCTTGTGCGATCTCGTTAATCCATTCTTGCGCGAATAAGTTGACACTCTTATGTTCCAAAAAGGTTTTTTTACAAAATTATTTGGTTTCTACAATGTTTTACGTACAGAAAACCACATGGATAATCCGAAAGCCGGTTAAACGGTGCATGGATAATCGGAAGTTTACTATAACCGTTGTCAACAAGACGCTGAAGCGTTTTTGGGATAGCACACTGGCACGAATTATTTCACACGACATCATATGCAATCTTTATTATTAAAAACGAACGTTCGTTTTTTCGTCTTCCATGCGTTCCTTTTCCATACAACCGATAGAGATGAAACTTTGGTGAGTTGTGCATGCGACCGCAAAGGTTTCTGTCAAAGAATGAGGAGAGGGGGAAGAGGGGTAGAATAGGGTACCGTACCGAAAAATAAAATAAAAAATAAATCTCTTCGGATAGAAGTTGTGCGTGCGCCTGTGAAGGTGAGAGAGTAAGAGATTTTGGTCAGGACTCAACATTGAGCTCTTAAGCGCTGGTGAGGGGTGACATGAGGTCAGTATGGAGTAGACCGGAATGGAAGGGCGAGGGAAACGGGAGATCCCCGAGAAAACCCGCCGACCAGCGGAACGGCATCGTCCGGCACGATTCCCACATGCGGAAATCCGGAGACCGACCCCACCGGGAATCGAACCAGAATCGCCTTGGTGGTGTGAAGGTTTATGCCAACAAATTTACAACTACCAACTCCAATGAAACGGATATTTTTCTACCAACTTATCAGTCATAGAATACGGCTGGGAGTCTACAATGTTGGCGACACTGGCAGTCGGTGCCGGTCGACGCGGCAGTTGTTTGCTGGTGTTATCAGTGCCCGTGGCAAGTGGTTTCCTGCACTGTACATACATATATAGCTGGAGTGATATGGTTGATTATCTCCCCTCGTTACCACTAACCTTCATAGACGAGTGTAGAAGCGCCCGATAACAAACTGTGTTGCGTTGAACCAATAGCTCAGCCACTTGCCCATTCCTCGAGAGCGCTGACGGCGCCATTGTTGTCTTTGCAGGTCTTAGCGTTTTGCTTCCGCATTTGTCATGAGTTTGGGTATCTGGAGCATGGCCGGTGCTGTACCTTGCTACGCACATTTTCTTTCTGCACGAAACCACTTGAGGCCACGCCCAAAAGTTTTACAGTGATTTTGTATTTTTTTTTTTTTCTTTTTTCAAAACAATATAATTTTCATAACGAAGAATCCATATTTTTTTTTTTTTTTTTCGTTACAAGTATATAGGGACTAGAAAATTTCGCGAATTCAAGGACCTGTAGACTAGAATCCATTCTACTTTACTTACTCAGGTCCCGTATATTTGTTCATTATCTGCTGTTCCACTCAGTAGCAGCTAGTGGACAAATAGTCGGAGCTTGAGTATGAATGGTACCATGGATTCTAGCCTGCAGGTCATTGAATTTGCGAAATTGTCCAGTTCCTACAAATATCATTGTTTGTACCTAATTTATTTTGTAGCAATAAACCTCACAGTTTTTCAGGATTTGTACACCTAAAGTATCCCCAATTTTGTTACTAAAATAAGCCAAAATCAAGCCAACAATTTTTTTTTCGAGAAAAAACGGTACATTATTTTGCAAATTGTGCATCATATCACTGCTTATAGTTTTGAACTTAGCAAAGCATTCCTTTAGAGTTGTTTTGAGTTTTTTGCACCATTGTGGAAAAAAACTATATGCCATTTTCTTAACTTATACCTATTGCGTTTGTTTACGAAAAGAACACACTTCGAAACTATGCTTCTATGATTTTAAAAATCTAGCATGCCTGTTATGTACATGGTTTTCGGGCCTCTCAGAATGTCTACAAAACTGATTTCTGAGCGCTGACGTAACTTCTAAATCGCTGCGTGAATTCGTAAATGCAGAACGGGAAGTATGATTTGGGCTTTGCTATATTTGATCAACTATCCAAAAATAACATTTCAAGGTCACCGCTCAAAGAGCCACAGTAAAAAGACGACTACGAAAACCTTACACACCGTGTTAGGGCGCTGCGAATAGAGGCGATGTGCTGCACGGCGAGCATATGCAAAAAGTGAAAAATACTGTAGTGGCCCGGAAATTTTAGTTGTATTAATAATGTTTATATTTGTCCGATATATGGTTTGTCTTGTAGACGTACATTGCACTATGTTTTACGGACATAACAATTTTTAGCTTTCATAGTTTTTGTATGATGGCATGTGAAAGCAGAAATGTACAGGAAATTTTTTATGCTAGAAAGGTAAACTAACAGACTTAACGACATGAAATAATTCACACTAAAGATTAGCATCACGGACGGGCTACACAAAGACATGTATGCAAACCGCATTGAATTTTTTTTGTTTTTAAGAAATTCCTTAAAATTAGCAATTTTTAAAATTTCAAATCAATTGTTTTTTTAAATACTAAAACAACTTCAATGCGGTTTGTAAACATGTCTTTGTGTAGCCCGTGATGTTGTTCTCCAGTGTGGCTTATTTAATTTCGTTCAGTTGGTGAAACGTGTGCTGTAATGCGGTTTCTTTATGTGAACTCTGATCGTTTCCTGCGATATGTTAGTAGTGTATACTGGACAGTTTTTGTGGACACACGTCATTGCGAGCTAAATGCCGTATTGCAGAAAAACACCACAAAATAAGGCCATTATTAGCTGTCGTTAACAAAATTAGCAATTCCGGAAAGAAATGTAATCTTATCACAAATGACGACATGGAAACATAGAAAAGATTAAAAATAGAGCAAAACAAATTAATTCCGACTTCTTTAGTGTAGCCAGTACCGTAGCCGGGAATTTTGTTTAGTGGAGGAGGGGGGGGGGGGCTGAAGCTGAAAATGTTATAAAGTAAGATAGATCGCTCCAATAAAATGGCTGGCCCAGAGATCCTCCCCCGGGAAAATGTGGATTTTCGAGGTACATAATGGTGCTGTTTAAGCAATACAGAGATCCACCGTAGGAAAAATTAGGATTTCCAAGGTGCAAAAATAATGTTATTTAAGCAGTCCAGAGATCCACCCTAGGAAAAATTTGTATTTTCAAGGTGCAAAATAGTGCCATTTAAGCAGTTGCATAAGGTAAAAAAAAGGGGGTTGTCTGAACCCCATGGACCCCCCTTTTTTACTACGTCACTGGTGTAGTGACGGCGGATTGCACATGGGCTGGTTGTGGAAAGATGAAAGGCGTTGTGTTGGCTAGAGGAAGGAGGAATGGTAGGCAACTTGCCTTGCCACATAGCGATGGTGTTTTGTTTGTACTGTACGGGCTGGCGGCCGCGTTGGCGTCGTCTCTAGAGAGGAAGATATTCCAGCTCGTGCCGTGCATTGGCCTGGTCGAGCCAAGGTCGCCCGGTGAAGGCCCGCCTGCCTTCATGGTGATCGCCCTCCTTGTCCTCTCTCTCCCTCTCCCTCTCTCCCTTCCTAGGTTTGATGCTCGGATGTTTCTTTATAGAGTGTTCCTCATAGTCTGTAACGTACACATCGGTACGGCAGTTGTATTCAGAACAATCCCTGCTAATAGAGTTGGTTACGTTAAGGGTGTGGTAGATAAATAAACGCTAAAAACTTCATTTTCGATGTAACATTTTTTTAAGTCATTATTAAAAAACTACAAAAAATTGTTTTGAATGTTTCTTGCGATGGAACAGAATAACGTACTAAACTATTGTGGACATACGCCATTGCAGTTTTGTCGTCCCAGAAATCTTAGAATGAGACTAAGAAAAAACATACAAACGAAAATGAAATAGTGAGAAAACATGCCTAGTTTGGCTGCATTCAACACATCCATAAACCAAAACAACATAGACACTGTGTTCCGTTGTTTTGGTTTATCGATGTGTTCATCACAGCCAAACTTGGCTCGTTTCCGTTCTGTTGCTTTGGTTTATTCTGAGTTTCGCATACATTCGGTTATTGCATTTTGAAATACGGAAATCTGAAAGGCAGTTTTTAGCTATGTTGAAGTGCTTCGAAACTGTCGAAACTGTTTTTTTAAATGAGGATTCCGTTTTTGTCCGATGTGTATCTACATTTCGTACATTGTCGTATTGGGCGCATTTGAAATAGTTTCGTAAAAAGTAACGTGTTTTCCCGCCAATTACAATGCATTTGAAGCGCGATATAGAGGTTGCCCTAAAGCTTAGATGCGATATTGTTTCCGTTCGCCTTCGTGGTATGCAACTTTTTGTGCAAGAGGGTATGTTTAGCTACGGTCTGCCAACATTGTTTGAAAAAAAATTTCTTATTACTGGAATGCATTGTCAAATATTTTCCCGTATATACTTATGGTTTCCAGTAGCTCTTAAATAGCCTGGCTTTCAAATGTTATTTGAAGATACGTTGACCAGTCATTTAAAAATAGAATTCTGAACTGGACCATACATTAAGGGTGTTCAAGTGCGATAAAACCATAATTTTATATTTTTATGAAATATTGTTAGTTTTATAGATGATACTTGTGGGTACAGTTTCCTCTTACGAAGCAATTTTAACTCGCATAATTTTCTCATAACGGTGAGTCATAGTCAATATTGACATGTTCTGCTGCCATGCAAATAGTGAAAACCAATTGACTTACGTAAGTGAAATAACTCACAGTGAAATAATTCACAGTCAAATAACATATGCCGGTCAACGTAATGAAACATTTTAAAAAAATTCTCGTGAACTATTTTTGTATTTAAAAACATTTCTGAATTTTCAACCTATTTGCATGGCAGCAGAACAAGCAAATTTTGACTTTGTCGCACCGTTATGAGAAAGCTATGGGAGTTAAAATTGTTTCGTAAGAGTTAATTATGCTCACAAGTATCGTCTACAAAACTAACATTATTTCAAAAAAATATAAAATTATGATTTCATCGCACTTGAACACTCTTAAGCCTGGATGAACAGTTGTCAACAGAGAGTGAACGAGAAAATGAACAAGGCGTGACAAGACATTTTCATTAATATTATCATCCCTAATTGACGCGAAAACACAATTAGAAATTCATCTGACGGGCTGAATACTTAATATCAGTTTTTGTCAACACAGCAAACTGTTCTACAAGATTACGTTGGAAAAACGAATTTTTGATATCGTTCTTTGTCGTTTGTCATCTGCCAGAACAGTTATTTGTTTCCTTTTACTTCTATCAAAGAGAGAGAGGAAACAATGTATTTGTCTAGCCTCCGAACGTTTCTAACTTCAAACTATTCAATATGGCGACCGTCCCTTGTACATTTAATTACACGTTTTACTTTATTCCTTCGTAAATCCACTCCATACGTATCTGTCAATTTTAAATTAGAACTCCTCAGTATACTTAAGAGGTCATTCCGGATTGAACTGTTACTCTAAATGTGTAACTGTTTGAGCTATAATAGTGTGCTGTGCAGAAAATGTATGTAAATATTCTTTACAGGAGCATCAGTTCAGATTTTCCTTGGAGAAAGGGGCAACATTTTTTTGCCGATAGTAGTTTTGTTGCATATGTGAGACTGCTATTAGGAATTTTCATGTTGTGCACCCAAACTTTAGTAATCAAACTTAAGTTTTATGTACTTCTGTAAGTATTACTTCAATAACAAACTTTCTTACACAACAGATTTTGTACACTTTCAATTCTATATTCTGAGGGGGGCGATTGTATCCCCTTTTTCCCGTAAATGACGTCACAGAGTATGTAAGGTGGTATCATGGTTCACCCAACTCGAGACGTAAGAATGAATGCTGATGTAGCAATCCCGAGCAGGCGTAAAATATATATAGGGGAGATTTTGTTAATTTGGCAATATTTTTTAATTTTGTTTTCACCTTACATTTAAATTTTATATACTTTTCCTCATACGTAACAAGAGCATCAGCTAACAGAAAATGTAAACGTTTTTCGGTAGGCTAGTAAAGAAGCTGTAATTCGCGGAATATTCATTAATGAACACAATAGTACCGAATTATCAATACTACCAAATTAATCAAGCCTCCCCTACTTGATGAAATCACTTAAAAAATTATTTGTGTTTTTTTTTTTCAAGCTGTAGATTTTTATGCTCTGTGTAATTGCCGTGTGTTTTTCTGTTATCAGTGCTCTCCTTCATGATGAACTAACGAAATAAACAGATATAAGAATGTTTTGCTATCGAAAAAAAAAACTGTTTGAAATCTAAATGATTTCAATTAACATGTTTAGCATCCGGAGCAGCAAATAAAATTACGAATAACTCCAAAATGTACAAATAATGTTTATAATAAGTTGGCATCATGTTTGAAATTGAAGTATTTATCTACAAGTTCACGAAATTGCTGGTATGTTAATTAGCGTATATTTAATAATATTTTGTAGTTAATTTACTAGAATTCATTACGATGATATACGTACAACTAAAAATACTTTAAGGTTCATTTTATTCGATTTTTGGGTGCTTCGCGTCGGTATTGTATGACTCGATGTGAATGAATTCACGAGGTCGATTATTTTTCCGAAGATTGGTATATCTGTATTGTGTATGTGGCGGCGAGATATATAACGCAATCTACGGTGTGTGCATGCATGACGTCAGCATCCGGGGCGAAGTCGAACAAAGGGCAAGGGCGGGCTGGCTGGTACAGGCAGGTAAGATGACGTGACTGGAAGATTGCCAGGGCTCGGCGTCAGCACAAGTGTTGACTTGCTCAGCAGCCCAGTTCCTACCCGGGTTCAAAGACGAATCACGCCCCGCACGTCTTTCATCCCTGCGCCATACTTCTTTGCGGTAGCTTGTCACTCATGTGCCGTGGACAGCCTGCAGCGAGCGGATATTACACGACACCTGCTGCCCTGCTTGGTCTTTCTCAGGCATTTTTGAGGACAGTGATGCACGGACATATTCCCTCTACAAGTATATTTTTATATTTTTACGATGATGAACATTTTAAATTTATTTCTTTCCTTATTGAAAGTACAGCTACAAGGTTTTTTTACAAGTAATTTAAGTCACAAAAATCACATAATCTGTTAAAATTTTTCAAAATAATTTTCGTCTCCCAAATCTAGTACATGCGTGAATTTTTTTTACAACCACGGTATTTCAAAGTATTCCTGACAGCGTATAAAACTGTTTACTTTTAACTGAGCACCATCCAACACTGTCTTATAATACACAAAAACTATTTTTTATCACGGGCGAGAGATGTTAAGTTTTGATAGCGCGAAAACATTTACACTGGTTTTTAGATTCAGAGAAGTTTGCAACGTGCAACTATAGGTATTTATTTAAAATATGTAACTTTGGTTGTAAAATGCAATTCGAAAATAAATAAAAGAAGGCGAGGTGACTTGAGACGGAATCTGTTCTCTGACGGTGGAGCTTTGAAGGCTGCTCGACGCTGATTGGCCGGAGGCACCCCTCGTGACCACTGGACTGGGTGGGTGGTTTCCCGCCAAGACAGCGAAGAGCCGCGATAGAGAAGATGGGTAGAGACATTTGGCCGCGGATGTCGAGGGAGAACGAAGGTCTCCAAGTTTCAGCTATGTTTCGGATATCAAGGGCGGCAGTAGGAACCCCGTGTTAACATTCGTCGTAAATAATTTTGCCGAATAATGGAATTGAACAAAAAAAGAAGGGCGGCAGTAGGCACCCAGAATATGTGACGTTCGTCTTCTTGAAAGAATAAAAATCGGTATTTTATGCACGCCCTACGAGAGCAGTTCTCGGTTAGTTCACTAAGCCAGGAAACGAACATTCAGTTTTTTTATTGCCGAGATAGATAAACTCCATGTTACCTGTGTGGTATATACGAGGAACGTAGTAAGTTTTCATGATACAATTAGTAAAAATGATTGCAAAATGGCCTAAAGAAAAGTTTTAGCACTGGTCTCTTTATCGTTAACAGTCAATATCGACATTTCATGGTCTTAATGATAATCTACTATAGGTCATTCGGGATAAAGTGAGCACTAAAGATTTAACCTTTGAACAAACTCACTAGTCGTTACTATAATGTAACATTGACAATATTGCTTGGTTGGCAACGTATTGTCGGATGTAGTTCCTCGTATTTTCCTATTTAAGAATGAGTGATAGTCGCCATCTTGAATTTTTGTATTTTGTGTCATAACTTTTTCTGAGTAAATATTGGAACTTTAACCCAACTACGGAATAGAATACATACTGATATAATTTTAGACACCATAAATCTTTATTTTACGTTACTGTTGTTACAGATCTAATTGCAGTTGAGAAAATTCTTATTGCTTTCTTAGCTGGCCTCGAAACGTTTGCTCCCATCTGATCCAACTACATCATAATATTTGTATTTAAATTTACAGGTGACCTGACGATAAGAGTGTCTAAAATAAAAATTTTAGCTGGTCCTTACGTGGAGTGGTGCCACGTTATGTATTTTTATTTTTAAAGTTGTGATAGAGTACTCACTTAATGTGTAAAAACATATTCCATGTAGCATTATGCGTGTTTCAAATTTTTTAAATTACGTCCTATAGACCATATTTTTTACGGCAAGTAAAAAAATAGAATAACTATTTCATGTTATGTAATTCTTTCCTATGGCAATAAAGGTAGGATTCTTAAATGTTTGTTGCAATGGGATTTTACAATAAGGATGTATTGGTTTGTGGACATACGCCATTGCTCATGTTTTGTTGACCAAACTACTTGTGTTGAATGTTAAAAAGGACAAAAAACTGAAAAAAAAAAAAAAAAAAGCCTAGAGGAATTAGGCCAATTTGTTATAAATAGAATTCAGTCAGATTTCGACAACACCCGAATCACATTACATCTGGGTGTCCAACCAGCTGTGTCTCAGTCTGAAAATGGGAATAGGTTGCAATTCCCGAAACGTTGCATTCTTTGGATGACTGGAACTTGTGTTGTCTGGCTAACTTTTATTGTCCATTGTCCACTGTCGTTTTGTGTGATTCCGTCGTTTTCATGTTAGGAATCTGGTTTCCTTTATGCCCATTTTTTGTGTCTGGGTGTAAATCTGACTGCATTTTATCTATAGAAATCGTGCTGTTAAACATAAATAAAAAACTGAACGAATTCCTCTGGGTACCCTTTTTTCTATTTTTTATTTTTGCAATGGTGTATGTCCATAAACCAATATAGCCTATTCTTATGGCAATAAAGGAGATGGATACAACTAATTACTTCAATTATTTGGAATCAAATTGCAAGAGATTTTCTCGTGGGGACTGTAAAATACCTATAAAATAAATTCGTTACAAAAATGAAAAATTTCGTTACAAAACATGGTTTCACTCAAGTTAACTACTGATGCTTCAAATCAGTAACAGAGTCATTGCGTGAAACTTCCATTTTCGTCATCTCTCTCTCATTGATTATGATTTGACATAAAACTTGTTCTGTACCGGAAGTTCTGAAAGTTAGTACGAACTTCTGACAATCCTCTACATGTCTATTCTGAATGCAGTTGCCGTTACCAATATTGTTGTCTCGTAAATTCAAGCTGGTAACCAACGTGGCTACTGTAATAAGCACTAAGTGGAGTGTATAACGCACGTTTTGTTTTCCTTGAGCCATTATCCTTAATTGTGTTCAGGTGCGATAAAATCATAATTTTATATTTTTATGAAATATTGTTAGTTTTATAGACGATACTTGTGATTACATTTTACTCTTACGAAACAATTTTAGCTGTCATAGTTTTTATCATAACGGGGTGTCTTGGTTTTACTGTCTTTGCGACGAATTTTTTTTTAAGCTTAAACGAGAGCAGATACCAAAATTCTGTTAGGAAAGTTTGTTTAAAATGTTTTTGTCATGATATCCATTTTCATCTAAACAAGAAAATACATGTTTTCGACTAAAAAGTAATTTAACCAGAATTTCGTTAATTACATAATTATAAAAAAACCGTATTATTTATTGCCTTGAAAAATAATCACTTAAGGTGGAGTAGACGATTATAATAAAATGCCAAACATATTTTTATTTATGCTCTTTTTAGCATTAAGAGGGCGTCGTAGATAAATACATGCTGACTTCTTCAATTGACATCTACACTTTTGAAAGTCAATACAGATAAACTACAAAACAACAATTCTTGATAATTATGCCAACTTTATGAGCAAACGTTTATCCAGAACGATGCATTTGTTGAGCGTGATTTCTTGCGCCACAATTAAATGTACGAGATTGTTCTTAGTTGAGAAAAATTCTTGCTCAGAAAGTTGGCAAAAACAATTGTGTGGAATTGCTGTTTTTATTATTTTTATTTTTGCAAATTTGCTTCGAGAAACCTACAATTCTGAACTGATGCTTAAGGACAGGAAAATTTCGCGGATTCAATTACCCTCATGCTAGAATCCATTGTCCTGTGTATACTTTAGTCCGTCTATCAGTTCATTGTCTGCTGTTCCACTGAGTAGCAGCCAGTGGACAAATAGTCGGGGCTTGAGTGTGTATACGATAGTTGATAGTAATATGCAGGTAAATTTTCCTGTCGCTACAGATGCTTTCAGCGCTGAAATATACAGTATACCGCACGCACTCTTACGCGAGTTCTCAATGGTAAGACAGACGCCAGTGGAGCGTCTGCACATATAGGCGTTGATGCGAGTGTTTGACGAGTAAGAATCGACCTAGAGCCCACTGCCGATCGCTGTCGTTGTAGTTCAATAGCACAGATCTGTAATAATATGTAGAGATGATGGTTTATCGTTGGTAAACTTGACTGTTCGCTGGATTTCAACGCACGTTCAGCTTACCAGACGATTAATGGCTTTACCCTGTACGTGGAACTGTTGTCCTATTTGACTCAGCCAATAACAGTTCCTCTATTGTAATTGTATGTTAGTTATTGGTCTACAGACTGCTACGTTGTCAGACGTACATCACCCAATGATAAGGGCCCGGTAGTTTTCGCGAAAAGATTTTTGCCCCACTTTGTTTCAGTATTTTACGTGTACACCTGCTGCTCAACTTCATGATTATTGGCAGAGTGTTTTTGTGCAGAGTTATTACTCATTTGACTGTGCCAATCAGTGCATAGATAACTGTGACACAACACGTTTAACCTCCAGACGTTGTACGTTAAGGCATCCAAACACTGACCACAAAGCAGAGATGCAGGTGTGCACGTAAGGCGTTGAAACAAAGTGCTGCAAAAATCTTTTCGCGAAAACTACCGGGCCCTACCAATAATATGTGTTGCAATTTACGTCAGTGTTTTCAAGGTTATGTTGGCACAAAACATTTCTGCGATATACCATCCCATCCATCATATGTAACAGCATGTTATCGTTACATGTGTCAAAAGCCAAAGGATTGAACCACAGACGCCTGGTTGTATATTTCTCAGTTGCCTTTCGGAGATCGAGTGCCAATGCCCTAAAATGCCGTTTTTAGCCGTTTTCTCTTAGGACTAAAGTAAAAATTTGCGTCTACAGATAACTTTTTTTCTTCCGTGTAAAGAATCTATGCTCCCAGAACAGTTATTTTCGGACCCTCGGATATACGCGCAACCATAAGTTTTACAGAAAACGTCTTGTTGGAGACTCGTCCTAAAAAGTACTCATGTTACCGTGAACAGACTATAAGTATGCGAGGGCGGTGGTAAGTTATCGCTGCAGGACGGTCATGTGTCGAGGGCGTCGTCTTGTCTGGGGTTATTTTTAGCCGCAGATACCGGCCGATGAGGCAGACAGTCGACCCCGAGGGAGGCCCCCACACACGTGTCTACCGCTCCAAGGTCGCAGACAGGAAGACAGGGACGTGATTCAGCAGGACGAGGCAGGGTGTTGAGTGTCAGGCACCGAGGCGAGGCCCGGTTACTTGATAAGTCGTCGCCACTTCACCCCTTCTCCTTCTTTCATCATACCTTGCGGACTTTTAAGTCACCTGTACAACGTATAGAACCTCAAGCTTTTTAAATTTATATTTTTTTTTAATTTTAAAAATATGTGTATTTATATACTCCCTAGAACCTAGCTATCTACGTACGCCTATATTATGATGATGCGTTAACAAGAGAGTGGTTATTCTGAACCTTAAAATATGCATACTATATACATGTATGACAAATGTAAGTTAAATTATTTTTTTACATGCTAGTTCACATAAGAAAACTTTTTTTACTTTTATTTTTTATCTATTATTTTATTTTTATTTTTAACGTTTTAGTTTAAAATATTTGGAACTTACTTATTTTCTTGATACTTATTTCGAGCTTTTACAAGGGCCCGTTTTATTTGTGTTAACGTTTTAATATTTTTTAATTTTTTTTATTCGTGTTGTTCTCACGGGATCGGAAGAAATACTGGTCCACCCTCCCAGAGATTCCGGAATGGAACGGTAAGGCATGTAATTAAACTGGGTGCGCCCGGTGCCCCGAAGTTGCTATGTTGGCAACAGTGCATTGTTGCCGCCCCCGTACCGTTCAGGTCCTCAGCACGTACCCCACCTGAAAAAAAATAATAAAAGCTTGCAAAAAACATAATTTTTACTTTTAGTTAATGTATTGTATTGTCACCGAACGTACATAGATATGCCAAATTTCAGCTCAATATGGTACCAGCAAGTGGCTGAAAAATGGTTTGCAATTTTTGAAACGGACAGCTTACATAAATACGTACATTGCGAGTTAAATAATAGCGTGTAAAAAAACTACCTGGCGTGACCTTAAATCCCACGTCTCCTTATATACGCTCTTATTTTATATTATTTTTAAATTCTCTTTGGCAGGTATCGTTAAACTTTGAAATAGATTTGTTGGAAATTCTTTTAATGAATCATTATTTCAACGCAAAATAATTCATAAAGTTAATGATTGGCAAAAAATATACATACATGTATTTCGCTTTAAAAATTAAGCTGCATAGTAAAATCTATTTGCAATAAATATTTGGAACGGTTTAACGATTCATGCTCCCGTTTAGAATTTACGTAGTTTTTTTATATAGGGATCCGCGTCTTGTTGCTGCCTATCTGAGCTCCGTGGCGTGAGCAATGATGAAGATGTACATATGAATTATATTCGGTGGCGCTCAGTCGTAGGCCCCTATCATTTACGGACAGTAAACAGTTCCTCCGTCGAGAAGTGGGTAGTATTGCTACAGGAATAAACACGTAGGAAAATAAAAGATGTTGTTTTCAAGTGTTTTTTTTTTCTGTAACGACAGTACTTCGTCGTTCATAGTTCCCATGCCATTGAAAAATTAGTCTAAACTATTATGGAGCAATGTGGGCCCATATCTTTAGATCTCGTCAACAGCGAGAGACGGTGACACTCAACTTGACAAAATGGCAGGAGTTGGTAGAGGAATCGGCCATGGCCGTTGTTACGGTACCATTCCAACATTCGCACGGAGCGATTTCGAGAAACCATGGAAAACCGAAATCGGGATGGCCGGAACCAAAGATCGAACCCGCCACCTTGCTCGGTAATGGGGGCCGAACCGAGATGAACACGTGTATTTTCGACAGCGACTGAGCCACAGATAATATAATTTAATATGTTTATCCCTGTCTTTGATCGTGTCAGGGCTCCGAGGGTTTGTCCTTGGTAGCGTCACTGTGCTGTCATCTGTTGGTTTGATTCGACAACATGACATGTTCTCGCTAAAATCCTATACGCAATTGAATACTTTAGCGTTTTACTTTACGTTTCTATTAATTTAAGTATCTTCCAGTTCACAATTTAAACCGAAAGTTTAAATGAATGGTAAAGTAACGGCAGATGAAAAACAGTAGTCTTTTGGCGAAACGTAAATATTGTAATTTACATCATTATACATCTGCCATAAAAGCATGCCATGTATATATTCCTAAAATAAGCCCAATTATTAAAAAAAAATTCTATATTTTAAAATACTTTACATAAAAACAACAATGCCACGTACTGTATTGACGAAACCTACAGTTAATTTACAAATATTCCTCTAATGCTGCTCATAAGGCATTCAGAACACATTTAAAAGACACACCTGTTTGTTTACTTTTACATGTAAACCCACTGAACAATCGAACTATACTTATAAATTAGGATATTTTTTTAAACAAACAATTTACGTATTTTCTGCAAACGGCCATCTTGACTTTGACTTCAGTTCGCATGTTAATTAAACAACGAGAACCTTATTTTCGTCGAAGACGCCCAAAGTAGGCTAATCTATGGCTACAATTCACATGTGCCTAATACCTTCAGAACACGCATCTTGAATGATGCAGAGAGACGTTTCAGAATTGCGATGTTAATAATATAATTTTCATTATATTTAACTTTCTACACTGAGAAAAATAGTATAGTTGTAGGTACCATACTTGTGTTAAAATAGGGACAACAAACCCGTTTGGTTGTCGATATTATTTGGACAGCTTCTTAAACAATCTGTTTTATAGAAGTTACCATCTGGTCTGTAAAAGCAACAAGGCTCTTTGTTACTTCTACAAAACAGATTGTTGAAGGAACTGTCCAGAGTAGTACCAACAACCAAATTGTTTTGTTGTCCCTATTTTAACAGAAGTAGGCCTATGGTGCCTGCAACTATACTCTTTTTGTCAGTGGAGAGTTATAAATTTTACTCGTTTTAATGACATTCGGTATTACAGATGGGTAATTTAATTTGATTTTTATCTCACTGTAACAAATTTTTCGTCGATAGGTTGTGTGAGGTTTTACTGCCTCGATATCGAAGAATTGTTACAAAGCTAAATTCAATACATATATATATACATATATATATATATATATATATATATATATATATATATATATATATATATATATATAGCGAGCGAACTGGGCGTTACTTTGCGGAAAATACTGCGTATGTTTGTGTGTACTTTATAGTTGCAAACAGTTGGAATTTTTTAAAGCATTGTGTTCAAAATTATTTGAGTTCTTTGCTCAAGTGTGAAGAAAACTACCGAGCAGGACCTTAAGAGGTCTATGTATTGGTTCAAATTTCCGAGATGGACGCTTGGGATAAACAGCGGAGCGATAATGGCCAGAGTACGACACTAGACAAGGAGCAAATCGCCTCTATTCACAACGCCCTTTAACTGGCGTGCAAGGTTTTAGTAGTTATTTTTTTTCCTGTGGGACTTCAAAGGGTGACTCTATAGTTTTACTTGTGGGTAGTATTTAGTACAGGCAAGTGCAAGCTTCTCGTTTGGCGTTTTACGAATTTTGTTCATGTTTTCGGAGTTACGGCAGTCTAAAACAAAGCTACTTTAAGCCATTTTGAGGTACTCAATATCATGATTTTTAAAAGTGTGCTGCGGTTTTGGAATTATAATAAGCATATTTTCAAGTTTGTGTATTTTTCCTGTGACAAATGCAAGGTTCCACGTATAAAAAGAAACAGTTCTGATATGGGAGGTTCGGGATAAATGAGTACTTTTGTAAACCCCAGATGCCTGTAGCTTTTCAGCTAATTTGTAGTTTCCAGCCACATTCTGATATAAACAAAGATACATAAGCAATAATCAAAGTCAATAGATGTACAGTTCTCAAAAGTTAACGCGTAAAATATTATTAAAGGGGGAGTTCACCGAAAATTCTAATTGATTCAATAATTGTTTTTATTCATACGCGAGATGGTTTGTTTTATAGACATACGTTGGAACTGTTTTTTTCTGTAATGAAAATATATTAGTTATTAGTTTTCGTATGGTCAAAGTAAAAATTAAGCATAAAACGGTTTTATTCAAATTTTGACTTTAATATGCTACAATACAAAAACTATGAAGGCTAAAAATTTTCTTTACCGTAAAAACTAGTCACAATGTATGTCTACAAAACACACCATAACTTATAACAGTTAAATTTTTCAATAAACCGCCTCTCTCCCTTTTTTGTATAATAATAATATTATTCTAGTTAGGATGGTCTTGAAAAGCGTTCAATTTATCTCGAAGCACTTATTCACGCCACAACATCGTCTATACACCAGGCTAACACAGGGCCAACTATTGCGAGCTATGTACAGTGCGTACTGCCTGGCCCTGGTTTGTGGATCAAGTACGTGTCTTGTACCATGTGCCCTTGCTGGGCGGTGTTGACACGCTAACTGCGGCTGTGCGGTGCCATAATGGGACAACTGGCGGCTCTGTAACTACCTCGTATGTGGCTGCGCGCATTTAGGTTACTGCTTGTCTGTGGCGATCCGCCTGACTCACGGCTGGAAAACAGACGAGAAACATAATTTTGTTTCTGTTTGTTGTACACCCTTTAAAGAGTGTGTTAGGTAAATGAAATCTAACACCAAATGAAATGTACACTTTTTGAAAGTCTATACGGAAAAACTACGAAACAACAATCCTAAATAATGATATTTGCCAACTTTATGAGCAAACATTTACCCAAAATGATGTATTGATGTATTGTTTAAGTACCGTAATTTTATGATTGTACTAAACACTGTCCAATTCCTACACACTACCCAATAATAATACTTGCTCACAAATAAAGAGTATTTCGGTTACATAGTTTTCGTACAAGCACATGCCAAATTAGCGTTTAGACAATTTTAGCTATTTACCCTAAGTAAAAACGATTCAAACTATACGAATGAAATAATTTGTAGTGAAAGTAAATGTACCATAAAATGACACATTTGTTATTTCACATAAAAATTATTTTAAAAAAATACAAGTAGACCCTACGGAAGATATTTAAGATTTTTTATTTAAATAGAAACATTTTTTTTACGTGGAAGAGCAAAAGTGCTACTCTGTAGTTTACTACATTTACTTTCACTCTAAATTATTTCATTAGTATCGTTTGATTATATATATAATTACACACACGCGCGCGCACACACACACACTTTGGGTAAGTAGAAAAAATTATAGTCAGATTCCTACTTTGACATCCGCTTGTATGGAAACTATGGAACCGAATAATGTTTTGTTTGTGGGAAATTACTGTTAATGTAATGTGTCAGAGTTGGACAGTATTTATTACAATAGTAAACTTACAAATTTTTCGGTGCAGAGTGTCCTTAATGTATGAGATTACGGCGTCAGAGATTGTTTTTCAGAAATACACAACTTGAGAAAACATTTTGCATGGCGAAAACTATCGCCTAGTGATGCAGTTTATTTTATTTTTACGAATTGGCTTCGAAAAAACGTACAATTTTAAACTGGATCTTTTAGGGCTGAATTATGTACTATGCGTTCTTAAGGAGTCTCCCTAGATAGGTTGCGTTTGTGTGTGTGAGGTAGGAGCAGTAAGAGTGCTGTTGACCGACGTATATAGTGCATTATCGCCTCTCCGCGCAAGCCACTCAGCTGGCGTGCAGTGTTTGACAATTATCCTTTATTCTATGGGACTTTATGCGGTGACATTATTTTATTTGTGTGCAGCGTAGTTCAAAGTCTAACGTTTATTTCTATATCTGGGGTTTTTTAATCCGGTTGTTACTTTTCCAATTATGGCTGTCTGAAAAACCCATTTTTGGCCATTTTGATGGGGCCCGAAAATGATGTTTCTAATAAACGTTCCTGAGGAGTGGTGTATGATGAAATGGCCATTCTGTTGTGTTGGTTGAAAAAATATTTGAAGTTGTTCATAAGTAGAGCCTCGAGTTTGTTACGAAAATATTTTTGCACCATTTAGTTTCAATGTCTTTCTTGCAAGTTGGCAGCTCCGCTTCGTTGTTAATGGCAGCGTGTCATTGTTCAGACACGACCCTCATATGACTTCACCTATCAGAATAAGACCACTGCGACGTCATACATATCAGTGGTTTGCCAGTAGAACCCCCAAGACAAGTGAGAGAAAAAATCCAATCACTGACCATAAAGTGGAGCTGCCGATGTGGGCGATGGAGCAAAAATATTTTCCCCACATTATCATGGCTGTGCATGCTGTTGCTTTAAACTGCAATGGCGCGCGTGTAGCCCGACTCTGGCGGGGAAAAAAAAGTTAAATTTGGCCACCTCTTTTGAAGTACTCAACGTTGGCATTTCGTTCCAGCCATCTGGCCTGGCGCACTGAGGATTGCTAGAGGCCCTTGTTTTTCGCGAAAATAATTTTGCCCCACATTGTTTCCGTGCCTTACGTGCACATCTGCAGTTCTGCTTCGTGGTTAGTGGTTTGATATTTTAACTGTCACGAGTCTTGGGATTCTACCGGCAAATTACATACGTGTGTTGCTGTAGGAAAATTATTGCAATTGGCTCAGTCAAATGAGATACGGCTCTTCACATAGACACGCTGCCAATAACCATGAAGTAGAACTGCATATGTGAACGTAAGGCACTGAAACAAACTGGGGCAAAATTCTTTTTGCGTAAAACAAGGGTTTCTAAGGAATACGAATGGTTTGTCCGTTAACGTAGACGGAATTTTTTTCTAAATCACCGTCACTAAGGTTAATTCTACTACAGGTTAGGAGGATCAAAGTTATTAGAGTGGCAAAGTACAATTTTCGCCGTTTATGAATAAAATCTCGTTCTTCGCCAATGTTCTGTTTATCACCTACAATTCTCTCCGTAAGCGCCTTAAGGATGTTCAAGTGCGATAAACTGGATTCAGTTTCTTGGACGTACTCCATTGCAAATTGAATGACTGTTAAAGAAAACTAAAGAAAACCATAAAATAAGCATAGTATGCTTTAGTCAGCAAGATACATACACAGCATGAAATTCCAAAATGGAATCGGGTCAAATAAAAACAAGTAACAAACAGATAATAAATGAAAATAATAACAAATAAAATAAAAAACCAAGTAACATGCGACACAACGATGAGACTAAACAACAAACACAGTAGATATCAGACACGAACAGAAAAATAACAAAAGGACACAACAAATAGACGAGAAAAAACGCAACAGATAACAGACGTATACAGAAAAGACAAACGACACAATGAAGAGACGAAACAAAACACAGTAGTTTTCCAGACAAACAATGTTACGACGTTTCGGGAACTGGAATCTGTTCCCGTCATCAGGTAGACACACAGGGTTCAGGAACACGAGTGCGACTGATCAGTGGCGACCCGTGATCACAATTTATTCATTCGTTGACTAAAACCGTGTCCGAGACATTTCATTTTTAGGGTTTGAGGATTTAAGGAGGATAGATTCGAACGTCATAAAACAGCGCTGCGACCGGCAAAGTTGTAAACTAAATATTTGTAGGTATTTTGATGTTGTTTTGTTTATTTTTTAATTTTCACTGTTGAATAAATTGTCTATTTGTTCACATCCTGCAATACGGTTTCTACGTTAATATTTGTTATTTGGTTTAGGTATTATGTACAAAATACGACATTTATTTTAAAATAAAATATTATTTGCTACGTACAAAATAAAAGAGTCCTTCTAGTTTACATTATTACTGTTCTTACTGGATATGTAAATGTTTTCCAGCCGAAACTCGGGATATAAAACTTAAGTAAACAGTATCCGACGAATTTACGATACTGTTTGAGAATTTAGCGTATTACTTCACTTCAGTAAATTTTACACCCTAAATCTCCAGTTATTTACTCTGCTAACCTGATCACGCGTTTCTTTTAGTAACCTAAATAGTCGTTTCGGATACGGCTGTAGCATTCAATAGAACATATACATATTTGTTAACTTGTCAAAACGTCTGTTACGGCAGCTAGCGTGTCTGGAAAGGCGTAATAACATAACAGTAACTATTTGAAATGCCCTTGATGCTTCGTGGAATACAAACGATACTGCGATGATCCATCTGCTGCATAAGGAACTGAATGCACTGTTTTCTAAGCTCACTCGCGGAGAGATTTAGGGTTATGTTTGCTAGCTACTTCCTTCTCTAAATAACCTTATCTTGTTAGTTTTGGACTGGCTGCCGCGATTTCCGAGCTAAGAAGTTTACTGTGTTGGCTCGGTATCCGTGGGACGCTGCGCATCAAAACATCTGAGGCTTGAGTTTTTTTTTACTGAATAAAAAAGATTATTTCCTTTCAGAATTATGGTTGAAAGCCATGGATGTTTTTAAAATTCATTCCGACTGGAGATGAAAAGGATAAGCCTCATTACACGGTCCTTAGTTTTCCTTCTATTCGTTTTTAAGACGTGTTTCTTAACACGCTTCCAATCTTTCTCCTTTCAGACTTCTTATTAATTTCGTGCGTTCTTGCGCCACAGTACAAGACTAAACAAATCTAGCTCGTTATTAATCTTGTAGATCTTCACTAGATAAAGCACACAAGCTTTTTTAATCATTATTTCCTATAGAGAGTACACTTAGCACATAGGCAATAACGCACTAAAGCAGCAAATATGTTACGAATTTTACTTATTGACAGTGTTCGTATCAGGTCTACATGAAATACTGAAATCTATTTGTATTGTTTTTCTCGTCTTGCAGTACAGATTATGTTCCTTTATAATAAACGTAAGTTTAATAACATAACCTTGTTAATTTTTAATTTGTTCTTTAAAATAATTCTTCGAGGAAAATATTATTTTCATTCCAGTAAGTAAAATATATATTTCAACATGAATAATAAAAAATATACAAATATTGTAACTTCTTTACAAATATTGTTACTCAACTATTTCGATTCCTGTAGAATTGTGTTATGTTTAAACAAAACATATTTTTGTTGCAAGAGAATTTGTGATGGGGCAAAGAAAATGTTTATACAGTGTTAATTACTACTGGATAAACGCAACAAATTTTTTTCATGGTTTGTTTGGGACCAGTTAAATAATAATAATAATAATAATAATAATATGTATCTTAAAGTAATTTGCTTTTTCATACTTAACAAATGAAATTACTTTGTGGTAAAATCTATTAAAAAGTTATTATCATTTCCAGTAGCTCTGACATCACGATGTAGACGTGTGAATTCACGACATTAATAAAGACGTCCAGAAGTTTCCGTGTTTGCCGCAAGCATTAGTGACGTAGAAAGTTCTACTTTGGGGCACCATCTGCCAAATAGTTTGTCAGGTGTCATTAGACAGATAGTTGCCTAAATTAGAACGCACGAACGTAAGTTAAAATGTTACATGCAACGTACTTGTGAAAATTTATAAAAATCAGACTGGAGTTTCCGTCAGGATGTCGTATACTTGTAAAATGTGATGAATAATTGCTATAAATATGTGCACTCTTGTATTTATTTCTCAGTGTCTGTTTATGAGACAGCCCTATGTTTTGTTTTTAATTTCTTCATTGTTCGTTAAGGGCGTTGTCTGCCCTGGAGCCCTGACGAGAGCATATATAAGGATTTACACGTTAAATTTAATCAGATGTATCTCAGTGCCTGTTAACCCCCCCCCCCCCCAACACACACACATACATATATATA